>UCOH01007445.1:0-14901 GCA_900474275.1 Synergus japonicus
ATATATATATATATATATATATATATGTGTATTGGCTAGCTTTTTTTTTTATTTTTCTCGTCATTTTTTTTATCCTATTATAAAAAGAACATACTTTCAGCTAACTTCATAGCGTTACCTCAATTTCTGACGTCACCGTTACCACTGGTTACGCATGAAGTGAGCAGTAAGCCTAATGACGTAAAATATTTCAAATACGAAATATTTTACGCACTCAGGCGCGATTGGACTATTTCATTAAAATTCCTGAAATATTTTGCATTTGAAGTTACTTTAATGTTGAAATAACATAAAAATATAGATTAATTATTAAAATTCTTTATAAAATTGAGTATATAAATAAACAAATATAAAAAATGTCGTTTTTTTTACAAAAAATGCATTATTGAAGAATCTATCTAAGATAATAACTTGAAACTTGGTATGGGTAAGTTTTCGGGGTCACTGATTACGAATCCGTTATCAGATTTTCGAAATTCAAGATGACTGAACATAGATGGCTGCACATAGCTGTGATATACACCAATTTTGACCCGGTTTTGTGGTCAAAATTCGATTTTTGAATTCGAAAAAATGAATTAAAGTACTGAATTCAGGACTAATTTGAATACTATTTACGATAATTATATGTTGATTGATCAGTTTTTGTTTCGATGATACAGGCACAACGAAGAAAATCTTATTACAATTCGTAGTATTACTGACGTTAGGGAAATACGATTTTTGCTGTCAAGAAATTGATTTCGAACCTCCTACCTCGATTTATTTAATTCACCAAGGTGTTAAATTTGTAAGAAAACAGTTCAATCTGTAATTTTTAATTGCAGTCAAATTGAATCACATTATTAGTAAATGAAAAACAAGAATTTTCAGCAAAGCACCTTATTCCGATTGTTCATAATCCGACATAACGCAACATATTGAGTTCTGAAATATATGAATGTCTACTTTAGGATGTGCACTTGAGGTTAAGTGTACCCATTTTTGCTGCTTTTCATTTGTGCCGCTGCTTAAGGCCTGAGCACAATCATGTACTATACCGTGTCCCAGTATCCTAAGGATAGTTCTGTCCTCTTTTATCTAGCTACGATAGAAAAGGTCAGAACAATCCTTAGGACACTGGGACACGGAATGGTACATGATTGTGCTCAGGCCTTTATGTTATATTTACATGGCCGCGCGTGCGCTGGCTCACCGTCATTTGTTGTTCTAATTACATCAACGCGGACCGCGGACGAGCGAACTTACATGTTTCGGTAATCTTAATTCCGTCCACATTCCCTGCGCATAAATTATATATATTAATAAAATGATAATTAACACCGTTAATGTATGTATATGGAAAATATAAACTTCTTAAATAAGTTAACCTGAAACATCCAGTTCCGACATAGAAGATCGAGAAGAAGAAGTAACTGGTTTTTCAGAAGCTGAAATGCTTCTAGATGAAATTGAATTGAATGATGAAGAGGAAGACGGAACTCAAGACAATTCGTAAGCGAAACCGACCCCAAAACCCCCCAAAACTCAATTCTTAGCCAATTCCGTAAACTTTTCAAAACCTTCGCCGCCATATTGGATTCGTCATTTTGAATTTTGACGTTTTGATTACATATTCGTAATCAGCGACCCCAAAAACCACTGAGTAACTATTTTCAGCCAAATTCGTAGACTTTGAATTTTGATTTAAAAATAGAATTTTGCCCACAAAACCGGGTCTCCTGGATCACTGTGGGTTTAGGGTTAACTCGACTTATTATTGTTGGTAGACACTAAAAAAATTTTTTTCAAATTCTTTCTACCAAAAATAATTTGGGGCAAAAACCGCCCAAATCGACCCCCATCCTTTTCTCCAAATTACCCCAATGCCTACTGCGGCATCTTGGCACAGCACAGTTTTGTCCCATATGAGCAATTAAATATCTCACAATTAATATCAGTAAAAGTTTAAAAACGTCCAAACAAACGAGAGAAGCCCGCTGTCAAATAATGTAATTGAATACTTTACATAACTACATAGATTTACCAAAGACCTCTGGCCCGGTTCTGTTCGTAGTGTTACGGAATTCGTGCGACCTATATAAAAACTCGTTAGAGAAATATTACCCCCGCCACGTCAAGTGATCTCACCTTCCCACCCTGGTTATAACTCGTTTCAAGATTAGTGCAGCTGGTAAAAGACAATCTCGAATCCATTGTTTATATATCAGTGCGCTAAACTCAAATGTTAGGTTAAGGGGTTATTCTATTTTATTATTTATATTAATTTTATTCCATTTTTGTATTAAAAATAATGGTCGTGCGTAGGCTTCTCAAAATCAAAAGGGTAAACGGTACCAGGGAAATCTCAGTAATGGCTATAACTTCAAAAAAATCAAAATGGATTAGATTCATTATGACAAATACTAGGTCTGTAACCTCTAATAATTAATATTTATGAAAAATTAACAAAATGGTGGACAAAAATCGAAAAAAAAAAATCATTTTTTTCAGTGTTTTCTTATGTAAACAAGTAGTAAAAATGTTATATTTTAATATATTAGAGGTTACAGACCTAGTTCAACATGTGTAGAATGTGTGGTTTAAATTTCATAAGGATCGGTCGAATAATTTTCATAAAATCCTTGGTACCGTTTTAAAAACGCTGTTTTGAGAAAAACACGTTTAAAACAATAACAATGAAATAAAATAAATAAAAAACCATTTTTTTTACGTATTTTAAGACATGTTTTTTCATACCTAAAAATATGTATATTCATATCTTTCATGACATACTAAAAAAAAATGTTGAAAAATAGCTCTTTTTTAGCATATAAAGTAGAATAACCCCTTAAAATAGCACCTCATCCGATCAGTTTTGGACATGACCTCAAAAAATATTAGTTCGTGTATATAATGGAAAAACTTGTTTGTTCATTATAGATTTCAAGTCGCTAAATATAATAATGAAGTCAGACGAGTTATGTTAATAAAAAGTTCGTAACATAATCCATGAAGTAGTATAAGGGGACATATTTAAGGCTGAGAACCCGACTTCGATTAATCTTGGGTTTTCGCAATAATTCGTGCAATTCCGAAGTAAAATAATTTAACTTAAAGTTACTTCAGCGCCTTCATATTCAGAAATATGAAGAAGGATTGTCGATGGAAGCGCCAACAGTTGGTCGCCCATTGAATTAAAAATACGTTTGCGTTCTATACATGTGCTGCATGTGTGTAATTAGTATGTGAGAAGTATAAAAATCTAATGAAGTGATCAAATCGTGCATGAATCAAGAGAAAAAAGACCAATAAAAATACATAAAGTATAAATAATTATTATTTATGTTTTTTTATTTTTTTTGCTCTTGACTCTTGGATTATTTGATCGTTTGAATAATAGTTTTTTATACTTCTCACATAGTTAAAATACACATGTTGCAAAAATATGGAACTTTACTGCAACAAATTAATACCAAAAAGATTAATTATTCTGAATGATTTTTTATTTCGTCTTTCTAGGTTGATGACTACATTTGATTTAATTTATTAGGGTTGTTTTTCCGGGCTACGTTTTGTTCTCCAAGAGGAAGATTGCCTTTGGCCGTTCTCTTTCGTGGAATGCGTTTCTTAATTATGTCTTTTTCCTAATTCGAAATAGGTTCAACTACCTTTGGATTTGAACATTGAGGTTCAACAACCGTCTGCTTGGATTTAGAAGTGTGATTAATAGTAAGTTTTATCGAATGAGGAATTTTTAATATTTCCGTTCTTTTAACTTTGTCGATTGTTTTCAAGAAACAATTTACAGCTTCTTTAACCGGTGGAGACAAGTTTTCGTTTCTGGGTATGATTCTCCCTCTGAAAATTCTGTTGATATAAGTCAAAATTCCTTGATTGTATTTCTCAAAAGTAAATTTCTTAAACATAGCATAAACTTCTGCTTTATGTTCATTACATGATAAGAAAGAGAAATTTAGTTTTAGCTTTAAGGGCATGTGTTACTTACCATATAAGCTAGTTTTTAAACCCGGTTTTTTTTCTACAATTTGTACATGTTCAAAAAAATTATAGGAAAAAAACTCGGGTTTAAAAATTTGCTCATATGGTAAGTAACACATGCCCTTAACAACTCTGCCACTAAACTGTCAAGTTTTCTGAGCGACAAATTCTTTGGGAGAATCCTACCCAGAACTCGTTTAGTATCTAGATGTACATCTCTGAAACGAGTGCTTCGAAGATTTTTCACTGGCCGTTGTTGAAAACTGTTGGAGCAATCAGTGACAATAAATATGTCCTTTCTCGGGAACTGGTTGAGTTTCAATTTTTTATTTTTCGTCTTCATTTTGATCATGCTGCAATTTCTCCATACCTTCTTTATCGTCGATATCATTCGTCTGAGAATAAATTTGCCATGTTCTTCCTTGCAATTATAACCTGGTGTGTGCTTCAAAGATAAATTTGTCAAGAGCAGCGATTTGAAAATATTTTCAAATTGGAAGCATGTCGGTTTATTATATCGGAAATCGTGGCTCTTAACGTTGCCAAAAAAGTTCTCTAATGGGTTCTGATGTAAATTGCGAGGAGAAAAATTAGTGAAACCTAGACCTTGTAACTTTTGCTAGAGCAATCGGGAACCTTGTAAAGTATGTATAAGATTTTGTAAGCAAGGTGCATCAGTACGAATTCGCTTTTTGGTTTATGGAACGACGAATTGCATCTTCTTCAATTCTGACCTTATTTCTCCAAAGAATTGATCATGGTAAGAAATACTCGTCCACGGAGAACGACGGGAGGTCGTGTGGGGACACGACCTCTTTTCAGTCTACGAAAAATACATTTTTGATTGAATGTCGCCTCCTCAATTTTTAATTTTTCGTCTTCATTTTGATCATGCTGCAATTTTGATCATTCAATTGCCCTCTCGAGGAGGTCGTGTGGGGACGGTTGTCACCATTGATTCCGTCTGCTATGTCATTTAGTAGCCGCAGAACGTATGCAATTTGATAAGCCTCTTGAGGCATCGTCACTTCGCCAATTGTAGTTTGCCAGGCTCCTGCAAGAATGATAATTATTTTCGCAATTAAAAATCGTTCTCTTAATATTTAGGTTTACAAGCATAGTAAATTGTTTATAAATCTTACCTGGAGATCTAGACATGCTCATCAGATAAATCTGAAACCATGCGATTAAGGCAAGGTGAGTATAAATCAATGTGGTAGACTTTAATTATGTGATCCCATTTAGGAAATTTTCGATCTTCTTCCTTCGCATTATCTTTACAATCGTACTCAATATTTTTGGTGAGCAAATTGTTACGAACGCATTTTAATATGTGCGATGGATTGTAAGGCAGCACTATTTCGACATCATCAATAAGAATAGTCCAATCTGAAACTGTTCGTGAGTAGTTTGCGCAGGAAAAAAATTATAGGCTAGAGGAATTTTCTACCTTGTTTTTATTCCGTGCAACATAAAGACAAGGGCGTGGTCAGCGTACTTTTTTGTCCGATTCGTCCCCCAGTCCTCAAAACCAATAATTTTTTTCTTTTGGTAGCAACACTGAAGATGCATTTTCAGGGAAACTTCATCCTACATAAGAACGCACACCTTATCCAAATCATCAGTTATTCGACTTACAACATCTTTCAACAAATCTCGCATTGTTGGACTTGGGAGCTGAAGAAAAGTACCTAAATATCTATATGTAGCAGCCGAACGCTTTAAAATGGAGAAGCACACAAGTTTCTCGTCTGTCGTGAATCGTCTACCCTTATTGTTTTTACCTACATTTCTGAGTATAATATCTACAAAGTTCCTCTGAAGTGCTGTTAAAGCATTCAATTTCTCCGCAAATTCGTGAGTTTTAATGTTCTCTACAAGCTTTCTGATTCTATTACCATACCTATAAACGTACATTAAAGTTAGTAACTTTTCTTCTCAGATAACAATAACTCATACAATCACTTCACTTCATTCAATTCAATCAAAAATGTATTTTTCGTAGACTGAAAAATATGCATAATTTTTCAATTAAAAATGTATAGTATACAAAAATATATTAAATTATGCTTACAATAAGTTATTATTGATATAAATATATTTAAATGCAGAAGATTTGAATATATTGATATCAGCTAAAATATCTTTTAGCACCTAACTGAACTTTCTTTTAACCAGTTTGGGCATCCTAACCGCAACTGTCAGATTGACTTCGAAATATTTTGTCGTTAAGAAAATATTTCTAAGTGCTTCTTTGTCTCTGCTCAATTTCATCACAAAAACCAGGGTCTCTCTTTATCATCCGCGCTCAAGATAGTATTAAAGTATCATATCCCACTTCGTGAACTCTGCAAACGCCCCTACTCGTTTGCAAGAGCTAATCGCGTGAACTGCTATGTAAAGCGAACCCCCAGCCAGGTCTATAAAAATAACGGCAAAAAGTGTAAATCCGTAATTCCCTTCCCAGATAACAACGTGTAAGCATCTATGGAATAAACTCCTTATTAATTAACCTACGCCTTCCTGTGTTCCTACTTTCTTGTCCTTCGTATCCCGCATGCCTCCATTTCAGCGAGACCTAATCGAGAACCGAAGGAAGAGAAGAAGAAGACAACACCGAGATTCCTGTTCGCCGTAACAAGCCGACTCGTTCCTCTGGAAGACATCGACCTCTAAACTCGACATCCGGAGATTCCGATCCCCAAATCCTCTCCTCGAATCTGCTCTTTCCATCCACTATGGCACCGTCTCACCCTGCTCCGAGATTTGACAACTAAGCGTGTCGCCCCCTCGATTCCCACGATTACCAGATCCTGTCAACTCCACTACACCCATCCTAGATCTCAGTCGCGGTAGAAATTCTTGATTCGCCTCCTCACCCCCCTTGCCGAAGAAGAAGAAAGAAACCAACGAGGATAAATTATATCAACCATGCGATTGGCATAATCAGTGGTGTCCAACCTATCATTCTCTCCCTCCTGAATGGACTTCCCTTTTAGGAATTGACCTTTTTAAAACCTCTTCCCAGCACAACTATTCCAAAACAAATAACAAATCACTTGCAAAAGTGATTGTTATTTGTCGACGTAAACGACCTGTCACTCTAAGTGACATTAACGTCTGCAATTATTTAATCACCCGAGACCACAGAATTTGACAGACTCCAAATACCCCCCAGAACTAACCTCTCGTCTGTCCTTTTTCCTAACCCCAAAAAACCATCGGTACTTTTTAGGACCTCCAAATTCCAAAAAAAAAGAATATCCCTTTTTTCCTACAATCAATTTGTCTTTTACAGATATCAGCCTTTTTTCCCCACATGCTGTTATCAATATTTGCAAAAGATTACAGAACATGTAGGATAAACTATCGAAGTAATCAAAAGTATATATAAAATAAAATATAAAAAAACGATGACACTCTAATTCAGTGCAGATGGAAATTAATATTTACAAGATCATCAGCACATTTACCGTATTTCAAAAATTTAAAATAAATTTTCATGTTTGTATATCACTGTGTTCACCTCAAATTTATGTACAATTATATATTTTTCACGAACTAGCATAGATTTAATAAATTTTATAAAATAAATTTGCTTTTGTATATTTCGTTTCAAAATTCAAATTGTGGATAAAATGAGAAAAACAATACCGCTTATTTTTCGTTTTATAGTTATCCACTTCTTTTCTAGCATGCAAGACTTTCTCGTACGTTGTACGTGTCTTTTCATCCAACTCCGTGTGCTTCTATATCATGCGTTTTGTAGCTCATTTCTTCAAATTCTTCTTTGGATTTTTCAATTTAAGCTCCGTGCTTCTCTCTTTTTCAACAAGAGATTCCAGGCTTTTCTCTTTTTTAACAAGAGGGTGCCGTACTTTTCTTTTCTTCGATGAGAGGTTCTGCTCTTTTCCTTTCTACGACGAGAGGTTCCGCACTTTTCTCTTCTTTAACGAGAAGTTTCATACTTCTTCCTTCTTCGACCAGCGCAATGAAGGCTCGACATTTTTATTACTATACTGCGACACCTGGACGACAAATTTACTTTTGCTGTGTAATTTCGTTGTTGAACATTGCAAATTAGTAATGTCTTTCAAAACGTACAATGAACTCTCTCTTATTGACTTGTCACTTCCTGTCGAATTTGATAACCAATTACGGTATGTAATTGGTGAAAATTCGGTATTCGGAATAAGGTTTTTGACTCTTGAAGGAGTAGAAGGGCCTTCGTTTTCTTGTACATGATCCAAATCAATTAAATTTTCCTTACCCATTTCTTCTACAGGAACATCAGTCACATTTTTTTGTTGGCAATAACGACGAAGTTATGAACTTTTTTTTAATACATTTCGCGGACCACACACGTAATTGACTTTAGAAAAGTGTAAATGACACACTCGGTACCTTTTGTCATAAATTTCTTTGTAGTTTAAATCCTTTAAAATGGGACTTGACACCACTTCTACCCACTGCTTCCCCTGCACTTCGTTTTTTGGAAAAACGTGGTGTTTCGCCTGACGAGTTAAATGACAACCTGAGACGATACATTTCTGTCTCTCATGTGTAATCGGTTTCATTTCTTGAATTTGCAAAAGGTTTATTGACAGCTACTGACACAAACAAAAGCAACGTAAGTGCAGGAGTGACAGATGCGACCTATGGCAAGCGGGGTGAGATGTATAAGCGTGGTAGAAAGTAGCGCCAACAGTTGGCCGCCCATTGACTGCACGAATTATTCCAAAACCGTAAGACATTTTCAATGGCTTTGATATGTCTCCTTATACTACTCCTTGACTTAATCTTAATAAAAAATGCCAAACAAAGGAAGACGAGACCAAGATAAGATGAGACAAAGCGAGAGGAGAAAAACCGAGAAAATAGGAGGGGAGAGCGAGACAAGAACATAGAAAGGGGCGAAAAGAAAACGAATACAACTCGACTAAAAACAAGGGATGATCAAAGAATGGCACTTTGTCGAAATGCCCATATATTATTAGTTATTAGTGCAGTGTTTATAACTATTTATAATAATTCTGGTATCTTATAATTCTTTCAGGAATGGATCGGGTTGTAAAAGTACATGGTGTATAGATATCGGAGGAGATGATAAAGCTTACACTAGAGTGGAACAAATCGCTCTTCGTCATTATCATAAAGACGGATATCCGAAGGGTTTCCACTGCGAAGGTTCCTTACCTTTGACTCTATTTACGGTTTTATTCTGGAGCGAACTCTACGACATTCCAATTCCGGGAGCCTTTGTTTCGTCCTATCAAGAATCGCCTCTTGATTTATACACGTCAAATTTTTTCGAAAACAGGAAGAAAAAACTAGAAAGCAAAATAAATTTCATCAGGTCATTAGATACTGAGAGTTTTGGAGAATTAATGAGTAATGAGTTCATTAAATATAAAGATTTCCGATCCACAATGTCGAGTCACCTTTTCGAAAGTGAAGAGCATTTTAAGGTTTGTTTGTTTGTAAATTATTGTTTTCTCATACAGGAAGCTTTGTAATCGTTATATTATTATCCAATATTTTTTAAATAGTTTAAGGGGGTATCCTCATATAAGTCGATTGAAAAATCGATTTTTTTATTGCATAAATCGAAAGTGCAACATTTCAAGAATACCCTGTAAAAATTTTAGAATGAAATTCGAATCTGTTTCTCTTCTGGAGCTATTTTCGCAAAAAGCCTTAAAAGAGTACCGAGGCGAAAGCTCGATAAAAAAAGCTCGATTGATGAAAAAAATAAGAGAAGGCATTGAAAAAGGTGAAGAAGAAGACCTTTTTTATGGTGCAGGCATAGCCGATTAGTGACGAATTGAATAAATAGCTGTAAGTAGAGAAAAAATCCAATATTCCGTCAACTTCAATCGCGTTTTTTTCGAAAAGGGAATTAAATTCTCTAGTTTGTAAACCTCTAGGATGTTATTTAAAAAAATTATTTATCCACTTATTTGCAAAAATAAAAAAAAATGACTCAAAAATTTGTTCAAATGTCCGTCATTTTGTTGAAAATATTTATTATATTTGAAATTGAGATTCACAGACTAGGTATTAGTGATATAAAGCTAAAAAAAATTTGGGTTACATTTTTCAGACAAACCTAGCAAGCGTGAGAGTGTCCGCAAATTCATGCCAAAAAAAGAAACATCATAACTTCAACAGGACACCAGCAGAGTATTTATGACAATTATTTCATAAATACATTTTTTTTACTTCGAATTGTTAATAAAATGCTCTCAAAATTTCAATAAAGAATATCTTATAGTTTTATCAAAAAAAAAAAAAAATTCTAAAGTTCAGGTTCATTTTTCACCGTTTATATGAGGATACCCCCTTAATTAAGGGCATGGGATAGTTTACCATAAGAGAAAATTAGTTAAACCAATTATACATTCATAATAATAAATATTTTTTAGCAAATAAGAGTCAATGTAGACAATAAATTCAAAACGAAAACAAAAATTTTTTGACTGTGTAAACTCAAAAAACAAAAATCGCTTTTTTGAAAAAATGCAATTTTTTATTTTTTTCGTCTCATGTAGACGAAGGTTTATTCACTATTATTAGCTAAAAATATTTATTATTATGAATCTATAATTGGTTTAGCTAATTTGCGCTTAAGGTAAAGTATCTCATGCCCTTAAACTTTGCTTACTTGATAAATGTCTAATATCTATCAAATATTCCAATCAATTGGCTGGATGTATGTTGTTTTGTGTGTGTGTCGCCATTTTTTGTCGACATCTTAACTTAAAAACAGTTATAGATAAATTGATGAAATTTTGTAGGCTATATTGGCACCACCAATATCTTAAAACGTGCTGAAAGATATTTCAAAATATTGAATTTTAAAATTTTTATGTATATGGCGGATTTCATATCAAGTGAACATACTTTTCAAACCGATGTCGTCCGATCGGGCTCAAACTTGTAGAAAGTTTAGTCCTATTGATTAGTAGTTAACACACCAAATTTGAACGAGATCGGTCAAAAACTTGCTGAGTTGGCGGGGGTGGAATTTTGACATTTTATTCAAAGAGCCCTTGTTTCGGATCCATGTGACTAATAACCTATGGCATTTAGAAAATTTTGTTCAAAACGCTTTCGACAGGTTTTTCTTCAGTCTTTAAAAAAATTTTTTCTCCTAAACTACTGACTTGTCCTCGATGAAATTTACAGAACTTGTAAAGCACATGTAGACCTTTATTTGATAACATAATAAAAAAAAAATTGCTTTTTTTCAAAAAAGCGATTTTTGTTTTTTGAGTTTATATAAAGAAGACAAAAAATTTGTTTCGTTTTGAATTTTTTGTTATATGAAATTACGTTTTCTTAAAAAAAATTTGAGACCTTGAAAAGCTAAATCGGTTAATTAGAACCAAAGATGCGATGCTTCCAGACAAAAGGTCCAAAAAATTTCAAAGTCCCATATCATCGCCATTTTTTGAAATTTTTCAAAAATATTTATTATGGTTTTTCTAGACTACTAAAAGACTCATTATGCCAAATTACACGCAAATCCCATTCAAGCACGAAAAGTTTTGTGATCATTTGGCATGGACTCCACCTAACAACGTTCGAGAGCTAACGTCATGGGTGTTTCGAGATACTCGACGTTAATTTTGATAGTACAAATCTCAGCCCACTTTTGGACCTCATAGTTCTTAAAGGAAAAGACCTGAGCTTTCTTTTGAGACAAAAAAAAAACAAAAAAAACGTCCCTTTTTGAGATACAGTTAAAAATATTTTTTATTTTCAAAAAAATCGGTCAAATTTTGGATTAAAAAATATTTATATATATATTTTTAAAGACTGAAGAAAAACCTGTCGAAAGCGTTTTGGACAAAAGGTTATTAGTCACATGGAACCGAAACAAGGGCTCTTTGAATAAAATGTCAAAATTCCACCCCCGCCAACTCAGCAAGTTTTTGACCGATCTCGTTCAAATTTGGTGTGTTAACTACTAATCAATAGGACTAAACTTTCTGCAAGTTTGAGCCCGATCGGACGACATCGGTTTGAAAAGTATGTTCACTTGATATGAAATCCGGCATATATATATGCCGAATATTTGTAAAATTGATTTATCGACTGTAACTTCTCAAATAATAAAAATTCAAAGCTTATATAAAAGAATAAAAGAAAGATTCCTTGCTTTGATACTAATCGATTGATCTGTATGATTATTGCATTTTATTGAATATTAAGGAAGTTATGATGTTATTTGTAATTTTGAAAAATTTCGTTTTTATGTATGTTTTCAAATAACCAAAATTAAAAGCTAATGTAAGAAATTAAAAGGTTTTTTGCATCGTATAAAATTAAGTAATCCAATATAAATATTTAAAACTAATATAAATATATAAATATTAAATTTAAATATTTAGGATAGTCGTTAATGCTTCCTTTATGAGGAAGCAAAGTGCTCAAAAAATGAGCACTGAAAAATATAAATATAGTTAAATGGAACACTCGAGATCGAATTCACAGCTAGTTTTTTCATGTAGTACATTATCGTTGTACTTACTCGGATATTAATTATTAATTTATTAAAATTTTTATATCTTGGTATTACTAATTATTAATATTTTTTCAGGAAGTTGCAATGAGCTTGGGAACGACTGGAGTTGTGGGCATTTGCGAAAGACTGGCCACCAATTTTAATGTCTGGAAAGCTGGATTTCCGGATTTATTTTTGTGGAATCCATTAAACAATGAGGTTCGTTAAAAAAATGCAATGGTTAATTGAAAATTATAGAAAATTTATACTGACAAAAATTTAGATGCATAAATGTTTCCCAAACTTTATTTTCTCTAATATCTATGTATTTAGTTTACATTTTACTTTTGTAATTCAAATTCGAATTTAACCATTGTCCCGGCATCTGCGTCTGCGGCTTGTTTGGGTCTTACATGCGGATGGGAATCACCTCCATGGCGCCCTTTTGATACGCGATATAATAATACGGCTTCTATTTATGAAATAAGCTGAAACCTGTATATGTTCTACTGGATATAACCATTCTTGAAATCCTATACGGGCATTTCTCTACAATTTTTTATTTTGGTGATGATGCACAGTTTCTACCACAATCGATAAGAAATGCTACACTTGAAATCGATTTTACCAAAAAAATATACTACTTTAAGGGTTACTGTAGTATTTCAATCGATTCGTACTATTATCCATCCGTTAGAACCCATGAAACCACCTAAAATTCTAGAAGTAAAAATGTGATGATTTATAACATCACAATTTTTCACGCGCTGAATTTTTCTTACCGAAGTTTTTTTGGGGGCTGAAAATTTTTTGTAGTGACCTTACGTATATTAATATGCTAAAAATATAGTTTAGATCGGTGTGCCGAACATGTGGAAGTTTAAAAAAATCCCCAAAGTTATGATGATAAATTATTGAAATTTATCTAAAATTAGCTTTTGTTCCCGTAATGTTGTTACCGTTCGGTTTTTGAAATAAATAAAAAGTTCATTGTACTCTACTTGGTATACTCTATAAAATAGTACCAAACCGAAACATGTGCCTATAATAGATCCATAGTATGGGATTTTAGAAATTTAATATACACGACGTTTCCAATAGTAAAGAAATCCAAACCAGAGTCGTTCCCAATAGTAAAGAAATTCCTTTTCTCTATAGTCAAATCAATTGCGCATGCGTCTTGCATATCAAATACTATTTTTTAATATTTTAAAATTCGCGTGAATAGCAGCCAATCAGATGCCGAACGTAACGCTTGAGCTTGGTGGAATTTTATGTTGGAAAACTGTTCTTCTACACTCGTATAATACTATAATATGTTGGTAAATTGGTATGTGCGTAAACGAAGGCCGAATGAGTTTCCATAACGATAATTCTGAGAAGTCAAAACTATCTTTTCTCTTATTGTGGATAAAATTAAATTTTTTCGCCACGAAACAAAAGAAGGTATAAGAAGTTGACATATTCACCTCTACCGTGAGGATATTTTTTATTGCAAGTAATGTTTACTCTGAAATCGAAGTAAATATTACATTTGATTTTTTCTGTGAAATCAATAAGGACTACAAAAAAAATGCTATTTCTCTTTTCCGATCGCCGCGCTTTTTATATGAATACTTATATCAGTCGTGAAATGAATTTGATAGAGTTAACAACCATTTTAATTTATTTTGTTATCGCTTTCTCTTAAGTGCCGAGCTTGGGAACTGAATTTCCACAATTTTTCCTCTCATTTAAGGGCGTACAGAAGAGGATAAGATCAATTGGTGGAGAACAGTGCCACTAATTTTTTTTTTTTAATGTCAACAATGAAAAATTGTAAAGAAACGCCCATATGCAATCTATTTCTTAAGGAGGTACCATCGGTAGAAGAATTTTCATTACCATTTCAATCAAACTTTCACGATATCTAAATATGATCACCAAAAGTACTCAGTTAAAATTTCAGAAGCCGAGGGTATTTTATAAATAAGTTATTAACGTTTTTTACTTCGTCATACTTAACATTGTTTCTTATGAGAGATAGCGTTTTGGAGCTCTTTATTGAGTGATATTTAAGTAAACACCATTAAAATGTTATTGATAATTTTTTAAACAAAACACAAGTATTTCAAAATTGTGCTGCAAAAAGAATATAAATTATTTGGTTCCTGCATATATATGAAAAAAAAATAGTATATTGTGCAACTAGTGGGAGAAGTAGGCGATTCCAACGAGTGTGAAGTTTGCCGCGCGAGCGCAGCGAGCGCGGCAATCACACGAGTTGGAATCGCCGTCTCCCACGAGGTGCACATACAACTTTGTCCAACATACCTGCGATGGAAATGCGGCTGAGGAGGTCATCGAGAGAGTTGGGGGGAGGGTAGCGGGTCCAGGGGCGCAGCCCCTGGTGGGGGTGAAGGGGGCGAAGC
>UCOH01007446.1:0-13252 GCA_900474275.1 Synergus japonicus
CTCTAGTCGTGGATCCCTTTGCCAGGTGTACGGCTGTAGTTGCACCTTCCAGTCGCACACCTGGTGAACTCTACCTGAAGAAGACGTCTTGGTCGAGTCGTTGTTGTTCGCTCTGCTACGGTTGCGCCCACTAGCAGAGAGAACAGTCAGTTCCCCGAGTGTAGGCTTTGCTATTCCCCGACGAACTGCGACAACAAGTATCGGCGCACCTCTTTTATATTCTTTGGTATTACGTAATTTGCGGTCGGTGAGTTGGTGGGGGACAGTTAGCCGAAGACTTCTCGCCTCGTGTCGAGTGGCAGGGAGTGGTACGTGCAGAGCTCTTAGTCGGCCGTTTTGTATAGAGAACGGTGATGGGCTTTGCGCGGAGAATATGACCGAGAATCTTACCGGAAATATGACCGGGAGTATAAGAGCTCTGCATGTATGTGATGGGCGACAATATCGCCTGTCACAATTTATAACGAACAAACGTGAAATTTATATTGAAATGCATATTGATTTTATTATCACCAACTTTTATCTCTAGAGCTTATAGGATAATGAAATGGAATGGGCAAAAAAAAACCTATAATTTTGTTGTTTGTTTCAATCATTAGTAGATATTTAATTTAAATAATTCCACTGAAAGTTGTTTTTTATTATGAATCATTGACTGAATAATTTAAGGGCTCTATCACGTCAGTAAACTGAAACAAAGGTTGCCCTGTACATATTGATATTTACAGTTTGTTGGAAAATTTATGCAGTATGAAAGTGATGTTTACTTTTCAAAATAGTGAAGAGGGAGTGTGTGTGTATCTCCGTCATCAGCTTCCACTTCTCCGCGATTGTGTAGTTGTTCATTCAAAATTATATTCCACTGTACAGTTATATTTGGATCATCGGGAGGCATTGAATCAGCAGCCACACGAGCTTTATTATGTAAAACGGCTGTTGCTATTATCACCAGGAGGACATGCTTAACTGAAAAGCACATTACTACCGCTAAACACCGAAATCTGCGCTTCCAAATACCGAAAGTCCGTTCAATAGTATTCCGAGTTCTAATTTGGCATTCATTGAACAATGTTTCTGCGGGCGTTTGAGGATTTTGTATCGGTGTTATGAGATATGGCTTTAATGCATAATCTCCATCTGCCAAGATTATTCCATCGGCAAACAATCCAGCTTCTAGATGAGCATGTAGCCTAGAATTCCTAAAGATGGTCGAATCGTGAGAAGATCCAGGGTTTATAGAAAAGTACCCTCTCCTGTTTCTGAACACTTCTGCATCATCTCCACCTACTCTGCAAAATAAAACTAATTTGTTTGAAAGTCTGCAAAAAATAGTAATATATTATTACTATAATTCTAATAAAGTATATTTCCTATCGAAAAATTGAACTTTAACGTACGTACAATCTAATGCCGAAATAACTCTGGGAAAATGAGCTATTGCATAAAAATTTCTTATGCAGCTTGTTTTTCTTCAGCCATTGTAAGTAGGTTTATATTATGACGAGCTAAACTAGCAATAGCTGCAGTGACTCGATGTACAATTCTGTGAGCACTTGTTTTACTAACTCCACAGAAGTCTCCAGCAGAAATATAAAACGAACCAGTGGCATAATAACGTAGAGCAAGAATCAGCTATATCCTAGGTTCATTTGCATCATTCCTGAAATCAAGTGGCAAATTAACATATGAAATGCTACCAAATATATGCAACAAATCTAGACAGTTCATTATGAGCCACAATCAACATTAACCGAAAGAAAATGATTAATTAATTAATTAATTACTAATTAATTAAAATGTAATTAATTAAAAAGCTTATTAATTCAAAATAATTACTTTGGTGTAGCGTGTTGCTAATTATGTTCAATTTCAATACTGTTTTTTGATAATCGAAATCTCGTAATGAAATCCAAATCATCCAATATTTCGCAATAATTGATTCGTTTTTTAATTAATCGTGGCCTTCTCTCGTTGATGATCATTTTCATCATCAGATGAAGATGAAGATGAAGATAAAATATCATCATAAATTGGATCCATCATATATCACACTATATACTGTAGCACTTCACTTTTGACACTTTGAGGTTATGTTGAACCCCTTTAATCGCTGATTATGTCACTAACCAGCCAAAAATGGCCGGTTAAGTTAACCGGCGTTTAAACTAGTTTAATCATGGTTTAAGGGCATCTAATACTTTATCATAAGAGCAATTTAGTTTACCCAATTATACATTCATAAGAATAAATATTTTTAGCTGATAAGAGTCAACAAACCTTCGTGTACATGAGATGAAGGTTTATTGACTCTTATTTTCTAAAAATATTTATTATTATGAATGTATAATTGGGTAACCTAATTGCTCTTATGGTAAAGTATCACATGTCCTTAAAAGATGATGGAACACAACGTACTAATTAAATAAAGTTAATCGATGGTTAAAATTTAACCATAGTTGGTGAAATCGACCCTTAACCCGGAAAAATCGAATCGTTATATGGCCCCCAGTAGTATACCTAAGCTGGTTCAGTGACACCACTACAATCTTCCAGACACCGCCGCTAGATCCCCGCGCTTCCTGACCCGCTAGGGCATAGTGTGGGACTTGTCTTTAAAATGTGTGCAATATTCAGAGGCGCGCATTTAAATTTCTTTACAATCTTCAATCTTCCAGAAACTTCGAGAACTTTCTAGAACATTCTAGCAACTTCGAGAATATTCTAGAAACTTTAGTATATTAGCTTTTTTTTTTAAATATTTTTAAATTTACCCTATTATTAAAAACTATTGCTTAAATTTATGACAAAATCTCAGCAGTCAATATTGGTTCATAACCGTGCTAAATTATAATCTGCTAATATTGCGAGTAGATGACGTTAAAATGATGGGAAATTGAACTTATACTAAATTGGATAGGTTTTAACTAAGTATAAACATATGTATTAAGTTTAATTTCTGGTTTATTAAAAAACTTAACCTAAAAAATACAAAAGGGAACTCTTTACTTAATCTTTTTAAGTTAGAATATGAGTTCATAAAACAGTTATAAAAGTTTTTCAAAGTAGTGTTACTCATAATTCCAGCACTAAGGATGATTATTACAAAATGTGGAGACTGTGTTGCACAATATTCTTAGTGATGGGCAGTCCAAATTATCAGATATTGCTCCATCCATTTTTTTCCAGTCCCTTGACATAGACTGCAGGGGCGTGGCGTAGCTTTTCACGTATTACGAGTCGTACTTCTTCATAGGGAATTTCACCTAATGCCCACTGGAGACCATGGTAATTTCTGGTAAGTCACAGATTCTCACAGGTAGTGAGTTCCAGTAGTTGGGTGGTTCAAACAGGTATACCGTAGGTTGAGCGTCTTCCTGAAGAGGAAGTATGGCCAACTACCACTGCCTCAAGTTATCCCCACCTTATACCAATGTGACGAGCAGTATTGTCGGCCGTCACATATTTCTATCTCTCAATATCTATCACTGTCAGATCATACGTCACCGAGAGGGCGGGGCGAGATTTCCACCAGCCGGCTTCCCCTACCACCCGATGGTTACTCGTTACGTAATTACAAGTGCTTAAAAGCACTGAATCGTCTCATTTTCAATCAGTTCGCTGAGGAGCAGCTCGACTGCAAATCAGCGTAACTCAACTGGTCTCTCTGCTAGTGGGCTACTACCATAGCAGAGCGACCAGGAGGCAACCTGGACGCCTTCTTCAGGGGAGATCCACTAAGTGCACGACTGGCAGGTACCCCTACAGCCGTACGCTCAGCTAAAGGATTCTTCGGCTCACACCGACCTATCCTGGATCAAACCTGACGAAGATTTCCAGAACCTGGGGAATATTACCATCCTGACATTTCCATCCTAAAGAGAATCATCTGATATCTGACCAGCGGGCACCCTCATGGCCAGCTATCAGACAAAGAGGGTATGTCAGCCCAAAACCTGGCCTACCCCTGATTCAATCTTGTTCTCTCCCGTCTAACACCGTACCTGGGTAAAATACCGCGAAAAAGTAAAAAAAAAAAAGTAAAGTAAATTAAAAAGAGATCTCCCTCATCTTTCTCTCTCTCTCCGCACCGTTCTGTAATACCGTTTATCAGAGAGAGAAGGATTCAGGAGATAGTATCCGTCTCAACCGCCGGTGATACGTGACTTACGTCATTACGTCACTACATTACCCGTTCACTCTAAATTGCAGGTGAAGACAGACTAGGTCCGTTTCGCAGTTTGAAAATTTAGTATAATGTTACGTGGTTTTTCAAATTGAGTTGAAGTCTTCACAATCCATATGTGTTTTGAGGTGAGTGGAAGAAGAGGGTACTCATACAATTCCCATGAACGAAAACTCATAGTATCTTTTGCTGATCTGAATGTATTGCATAAGGTATTATCCACTCTACTTTGAAAATTGTGATCTTGAATGCTTCCTCAGTTTGTCCCTGTATAACAGCATTCATATCGGTGCGTGATCTTGTCAAGATAAGCTCATGTTTTGCATTCACAACGACTTTTTGATAGTCTTCAGTAAATCCCAGAATCATACTGAGTGGTATAGTTACATCAAAGTAACCCTCATCATCAGTAAGACGTCTTGTGTATTCCATATCGAGCCATCCTGCATTCTCCATAAGAGAACTTTGTCTAGGGTTGAGAGAGATGAAACCTTTGATGGTAGTGGTGAGACCAACATTTTTGCATTGGTCAATTTCAATACCGTTGAGTTCAGAGTGAATTTCATCAAATAGAAAGAAGATGGCATTGCTTACAAGAGTTATAGCAGTACCGGGTGTTGTTCTATCAGACCTTGTCAGTCTTCCAAAAACATGTACTGAACTCTTGCTAGGAAGAATACACAAATCCTGCTGCTGAACAGCGATACGAATTTCATCACTGTTGTTGAATGTTGATGAGGCATAAGGCTGATGTGCATGTGTCTCATAGTGCGGAATGGACTCATCAAATTTCACTGGTGTTTGAATCAACATTTCTTCCATTTTTGTTGCAACAGAAAAAAATGGTAAATATTTTGAATGGTCGCTTCAGTTTTTTCTTCCACGGTGTTTGATCTTGAGACCAAGTTTTTTCAGGAAGAGCATGTTCTGAAGTGTTAGAGCCTTGCAAGTTGGTTGAAAACTGGCTTTTGCCTCGCATGTTGGCTCAGTTATAGGCTCTCTACCTCTTCCTCGTCCTCCTTCTTTGCGATTGTACGTAATACCCATTAGGATAATTTGAGGTGTAGGCGTATTGTTAAAGTTTCACCACGAAAGTTGACTAATTCTCCGTCTTGATCAACAATGCGAATTTGAATTTGATGTATTGTCTTCACCGCGATTAGGAGGTAAATGACATGTGAAGGCACTTCAACAATCTTATATCCTGGTGGAACAGTTGGGAAGAACTCGTGAAGTGTATGCACTTTTCGATCATTGATGTATGCTCCTGTTGTGATATTACACTCAACTCTAAGAGCATTCACTTAAGAATGGCTACTGGAAGGTCTGAATTGGCTTCAAGAACACGTGATGTAAATCCCAGCAAGCGTCCAATAGAATCGTCTGGTTGAAAGTTCACTTCAAGATTGCTCTTGACTTCACTGCGCAACGTATTGTTGTTAGGTTTGATACTTATTACAATACCTTTAGCACTTAGGTTCTTTTGTATATATTTCTCAAACTCATCTCTACTGGTTGGTACTTTTAATCAAAGAAGCTTCCGGTTAGAGACATTTCTATATATTGTTCAATGTCTTCAATCTCATAGCTACCAGGAGTTATAGTCACCACATGATCGCCAATATAAAATTTATTATTTCCTTCATCAACATTAGGAATTGAGTGAAATGTGAGCAGTTCAACCAATCCAAGAGAATAATTCTTGTTTGGTGAGAGTTCTATTAGTGGGAAATACTCTGCTTGTAGCAGTGAAGAGTTTCCTGTTACGGTGAGAGTAAATGATTCATCCATGATGATGTTCTCCTCTATACTGACTCATGCCAATTGCTTACACACTCTAATATAGACAGTACTTGTCTTTTATACTGAGCTGTTGACACAGAAATTTTAGACACAAGTGTCCACATTCAACACTTTTATACTCCTGATATCTATCATGATTGTACTGTATGAAGCTACCATCACCAAAGTAATATACAAGATCCATTGGTAGACGAAGATTACCAAAACTGTCAAAGTAGAGTACATTGTTACCGATCTTTTTATATGTTACCCAGTGATTACCGGGACCATCACCATCATAACTGGTTGCGCATAAAGATGCTGCGAAAATGTAAAATCTTTATAGCTCTAGAGAACTTAAACAGATCGGCATCAGTGAGTGCACGGTGTGGTAGCTTCACTACATGTTTTTTGGAATAGGTCTGAGACGAAGTCCTTGTCCTTTGTGGTAGGGTTTCATATGAAGATCCAGTCATTTCTTGTACGGTTTCAGGTATCAACCTTTTCCTAAAGCAAAAGCCTCCATTGTTTTGTTGTGACATAGAGCCTCTGAGAGTCTTTGCTACAACTGCTGCTCCACCGGTAAGAGCTCCAAGTGCACTTAGTTCAGCAAAAATTGGAATTAGTGATAAAATACCGCCAACTTTAGTTGGTACTGGCAGGATCCTTCCTGTGCACCCCTGAGTGCAGACTTGATACCCACTCTTGCATCACTGCTTCGAATTATTGTTTTCCTAGCTGCATCCACTACCTTCCTGAATGCTAGCTGTTTCTTTTTAGAGGTTATGTTCTTCTTCTTCTTTCGAGAAATTAGTTTTTTCTTTTTCAATCCCATACCGAGTTTTGCTTTTGTCTTCATCACGTCAGCTATTGCTAGTGCTTCTGCCTTCTCACCAATACTAGCGTCTTTAGCAGAAACACGTTGCCAAGCTTTAGTGCCTAAAATTTTATCTACTGCATTTCTCGATGCAACGTCTTCACGATTTCGCGAGTATGCAATATCGTGCTCCTTGCACGCCACGTCCAGTGGATTGATACCAGGATTACCTCTGGCAAGTCGTTTGGCTAGTTTGGTGCCTGGGCCACAGTACTGATAGCCAGGCACGTGCAACTCAAACGGTAGACTGTTGATGACTGTGTTGAGCAATCCTTTACCTCGATGACAACGACGGCGACATGAAACTTTATTTGGTTTACGGTGTAGAATCATTCCTTACTGTATGGAGGTTAGTATGTGACTGATCTGGAAGCTATATAAGCGTTTTATTTATAGCTTTCGTGGCAGTCTAAACCAAGACATCGTTTGAGATACAACGCAACTACATGTGAATAATTTTGAGGTGACTTGGGTAGGTTTCAGGGATTACTGTGGTTGCTACTACTGTTTTTGTTGCTGTTGAGTAGCGTTCGTGTGCCTTGGAGCTTCCTTTGCTCCAAGGTACTCCCTCAGACACTCCTCACTGCATGAAGATTAACTTGCAACTGATATAAATGCTATACGAACGTTATATTTATAGCTTTTAAAGCAGTTAAAGTCAAGATTTGATTCAAGTCGCAACCTGTCAGGCTACCAGTAGTGAACTTTGACTACCTCGTTACATCTGAAAAGCTGAAGAGGATGAAAAAACATGGCAATCTACTGCCAGACAGCATTCGTGCTATGTTTTGTGGGCCATCAAATTGTGGCAAAACATTTGCATTATTAACACTAATTCTTCACTCAAATGGATTGAAATTTGAAAACGTCTACGTTTACTCAAAATCACTCAAACAACCCAAGTATGAATTCTTGAAACGATTACTGAATAAAGTAGATGGCGTTGAGAACTTTCCGTTTAGTAAGCATGAGCAAGTAATACCATCAAGTGAGGCTCATCAAAATTCCATAATTGTATTTGACGATGAAGCCTGTGAGAAACAGCACAACATTAGAGCCTTTTTCTGAATGGGTAAACACTGACATGAGTTATTCTCAATTTCGAGACCTGTGCTCAGCTTGTTGGAATAATGACAAGTATGGATTCCTATTCATTGACAAAGACAGTGATCTCGCTGAGGGTAGATATAGGAAAGGATTTGTCTGCTTTGTTACTCTGTAAGTATAAGTAGATTGATGCAATGATAGCATTGTAAATTGAGACATCTACGCATCAACATGTCCAAGTTTCACAAAGAAAAGGAGGTACTCCGTCAAATCACGAAAGCCAGTCAGGCAATTCGACGCAAACATAGAATCCTCAAAATGGGTAAAGAAGCTGCTGAAAAAATGATGAGTGAAACGTTTAAACCAATCGTCTTGCCACTTCAGAAACTAGTTGACATTTCACATCAACTACTTAAAAATGAAGTTTCTCAAAATAAGTTTGGAAAGAAGAAGAAGAATGAAGACAATGAAGATGCTTCCTTTATGACTGCTAATGAAGAAGACGAAGAAGAAGAAGGACAGCAAGATGCAACAATGGTTAAAGAGCAAGATGATGGTGTAATGACTGATGCTATGAAATCTATACTTGAGCAAGGTCGTGTACCAAATAACTTACACACTGATGAAGGCAAAGAATTTTAGAATACGCACTTTAAGAATCTCATGGAACAGTAGAGTATCAATCTCTATTCAACGTATAGCAATGTAAAGGCTTCAATCTGTGAACGATTCAACCGCACGCTTAAGAACAAGATGTGGTCAGAATTTAGTTTGAGATGTAACTACAAGTGGATAGATATTTTTCCAATCCTCGTTTCCAAGTACAACGACTACAAACATCGCACAATAGGTATGAAACCTAAAGACGTCACTGCCGAAGATGAGGATGAATTGTTGAAATATTTACTGTGGATCGCATTCTACTGACAAACCTAGTCACATACAAGCTCAACAACTATCAGGACAAACCCATTGCTGGTGGATTCTATAATACGAACTCCTCAAAGTTAAGCATCCGGACATTTATCTGGTGGAGAAAGTAATAAAAAAACGTAGAAATAAAGTCTTTGTAAAGTGGTTGGGCTTTGATAGCTCCCACAACAGCTGGATAGACAAATCTAACGCTTAGTTAAATCTGTACAATGTTAAATTAACTTTGTGTAATGTTAAATTAACTCTGTGCAATGTTAAATTAACTTTATGAAATGTCAAGTTAACTTTGTGTAATGTTAAATTAACTTTATGCAGTGTTAAGTTAACTTTGTGTAATGTTAAATTAACTTTAAACTAATGTTGTTACATCCCAAAAATATTAAATTTTCTTTGTAACGCTTAATCATATGCAACCACATGAAGGCTCAAAGTAATCAAATGATAATTGGTCATATCAACAGATACATTATAATAATTATGAGCCAATGGTAAGAGTTATTGTAACAACTACGGTTGATAAAGTAGTATGTAATTATGAAGATGCCTGACTATATACAAAAGTACTTAAATAGTGATGGTAACATAAGAGTAAGAGAAACCTACATAAGATAAAATACACTGGTCACTATAATAGAAGTGATAACTTTGTGTATAGTGAGACATAGTTAATTAGTATTAAGTAGAATATCATAGCCTATGGTCAGCATGTCTGACTATACACAAAATTATCTTATATTAATCTTATATTATCTTATTCTTATATTAATTTATATAAGTTATAAGAAACTAGATAATAAATGTATGTATGTATATGTGTACATGTTACACATGTAGATAGATATGTCAGTAATTTAGATACAATAGATATAAGGGATCATAATTTAAGGATCATTAAGCCCTAAAAAGGCAAGAGAAGAAAAGAAGAAAAGATTACCTTTAGCATTGGTATAAGGAATTTTGTTCATAACTTTCCAACTATATTGAAAATACCAACATGCTACGCGTTGATTGATATTTAATTATAATAAGATGTTTCATTCGTCTCATCAAATATGTCCACTCGTCATAACTCATAACACAACGTGCAGATTTACAATAATACACTGAACGTGACAAACCACATGAGAAGGTCGGGCGTGGCTTGCGTGTTAGATGAGATGATCACATCGGGCGTGGTGGGTATGTTGGGTGTGGAAAGGCGTATGCATTTTCTTTAAGTATATAAGCGCTGTTCTGATTAAGAGCTGTGTCAATTGTTTCAAGCAGTAGTACTGTTAACTTAACTTCGTATCGAGTCAGTCTGACTAGGTAAACCGCCCTTTCAAACATCGAGGATCGCGGTCAGTTTCGGTTACTACGTTTACGGTTTCTACATAAATTGAACAAAGTCCCTTCAACTAAACGCTAGTACGGTCGTCGTAGAGTCTAACCCGGGTAAAGTTCCGCTGTGTTAACATTCGAGAAAGAACTCACGAGTGGATTCGATCTCTGCTTTAGGTTCGTGTATCGCTCGATTAGTAAGGGGAGTGGCATTAAGTGTTAGCCTTTACTCTAGCAATTCAACTCTGCGTGAGGATCTTGCCGTTGTCCTCCGAATAATAGAGACGCAAGCGACAACCCTTATTTTCTTCTCTTGCCTTTTCAACCGAGAAGTAATGTAAGTTTTTGTATCAAATCTATGTATTCAATTTCAATCTTTTAATTTATTATAAATAACATTCCGAAAAAATTGTCTCGAAGGTAGTCTGATGTGTCGAATTTTTGTATGTCAGTCTTAATGTCTGCGTAAATGTAGTCACACTTTATTTCATAGATCAGACTGTCTGTGTCGGTGTAAAGTAGTTTGCAGTAGTTCTTGTATTTTTTGCGCATATAGTCATAGTGGAAGTTCTCCATTGTTTCGCCGTAAACAGCGTTGTTCTTTAATTTGAATAGGTTGTTCTCAAAATCATTTTTAGCATTTGTTCTCAGACTTGTGTTCAAATTAATGCAACTTTCTAGCCAGGTTCCTTGATCAAATTTGAGTACTCTGTGAATTTTTAAAAGTATCAATCCATGTGCTAAAGCATGCTTGAGAGCCCGGTAATGGAGAACATACTTTTGTTTCAGTTGGAGAGTAGTTAGAAGTTTCTCCTGGCTTGATTCTGGTGGTTTCGAGTGTTCTGGACAGAACGGCATATCATTGTGTTCATTATGGAACGATGAATCATCGGGAATATTGAAGTCGAAATTTTGAAGATCAGTTACCCACTCGAAACTACCGTAAGGGAGAGGTTCTTCCATTGCCCAACCACATAAATTATTGGCATCAAAGTACATGATGTACTTTGTCTCCTCACTTTCATTGAATGCTGTCATGTATTTATTGTTGGCAGTAGAGAGATTGAATTCTAATCATACCTGTTATGCGTGCTCAGTCTTTATCTGAAATTGATGAATCATACAATGTACTGTAAAATTTTGCTTTTTCTGGTAATTGAGTTTCCTGAAGCTTCTCCCTCGAGTCCAAGTACTCATAGAGAAGAATAACTTTCCTCGTGAGGAGTTCAACTTTTTCAGGTTCAGTACCAGAAAATATTGAATTAATAATTTTGTACTCAGTGAGGTACGATGCTAACTTTTCCAGTGATGATGCCATGAATCTAAACGAGTCTATGAATCTGAATTTTATCTTTGTATCCTCAACATATTTGGTGAATGAGATGCAATTTTCTTTGTTCAGTGCTAAAATTGAACTTTTTCATTAAATTGTGTTGCTATATCGCGAATGATAAAGTTGTGAAAAACAACAGGTATGGTCCTCGCATCCTGGTAAACAAGGTTACCGTCTTGATGCGCGAGGCCACGATACTCGCCAGTCAGGTGAAAGTGGTCTCTAACTTTTTTCATTGGTGGATGTAGTGGTTTCTTACATTTGTGACACACAGTGGCTTCCAGAAAGTCTTTTTTCTATTGTGCTGTCAGCGGTTTCATGGGAATCGGCGTAGTGAGTACATTTTCGCAATTGCGAGCAATCTACAACAATTCGAATGCAAACCACTTCGCTGGTTTCACATTCTCCGGACAGTCCTTGTAAAAAGACAATGCATCGTTGTAACTGCACTTGAAATAAAAACCAATGTCACAACATTCATGTTTCTCGAAGCCCTGTGTGTTCGTTTGTCGAATTTGAGGGTCCTTGTCCGGTTTAAGAAGAAGGGATACGCAGTCAGCTATAATGATGAATGGAACTCTCTCCTTGTGTATAAAGTTTTTGAATTCAATGATGTTCTTTCCAGGTATTCGTAGCACCACTTTGTAGTGATTAATCTTTTTGCAGTCTTCAGTATGGTAAACAAGCTTTTCCATACTCCCAAAGTCATGTAAGCAGCGATCGCAGATGTATTTTCTTTTTTCATTTTTTGACAGCTGGCTGCTTACTAAACGCGAAAGATCTTTGATCCAAACATAGTAGAAGTTGAAAGATGGTGGTCTGGAGTATATATTGACGGTTTCTTCATCGCTGCTGACATCTTTCAGTATAATAGGAAACGTTATGCTGAAAAAATTTAGTTCTTCTCTGTACAGTTGGTAGCTAGATACTCGCGTAGAATTATACTGACGATTATTGACTGGATGAATCGCTGACAAATGGCCCACAACAAGCACTCATTATCATATTCATTTTGCACGTTGACACATGCTTTTCTTGCTTCAATTGCCTTTGGTAGTTTAATATATGAACTACCTTTCATAGGGTTCAATTTGTTAAGGTTAACTTCAAGTTTTATAACTGAGACTAAGGTCCATCCGGAATCTTTCTAATTGGTGAATCATGACTTCAAATCGGTATTGACATAAACGTCCTCGTTTTTGGACTTAAAATTCTTCTCATATGGTTCATTCTCTTCAATTTTGAGGTAATATGCGATAAGCTGGGTAATAATTTTGAAAAGCTTTTTGCTCACACAAAGTCTTACCGACCTCTGATACAAATAAAGTCGCAGCATCGTTGAGGAAAGGAAGAATGTCTTTGTGAACAAAGTTTGCTACAACACATGTCTTGATTTGACTGTTAAATGCTCTGTCAACGACAATCCACTTGACTCTCTCATTTATGTCACTAACTTTGCGTTTCTTTCTGGATGTACCACTTCCTTGTTTGGCAAGTATATCAAAACGTGCTTTGACTGTTCTCAAACACTTCACACAATATTCTCTCCATCGGTTGATTTCATTCAGTGTTGTAGATGAGTTGATGATGTTAAATACGTTTCGGAAAATTGACATATATTTCACACACTCGTCAATAGACATATTACGTCCGATAAAAGTCACTGGTATAGCTTATTCACTTTACTTTTCACTATTCAATATTCACTATAACTTCTTCCGATGCTCATCACTCGATGATTGATTAATTATAATATTATAATAATATAATATAATAA
>UCOH01007447.1:0-50897 GCA_900474275.1 Synergus japonicus
GAGTTACAGGGCTGATGGTGTTATGGTAACTCACGAGTTACACGTTCGGAGGTTTAATTGTAACTGACGAGTTACACGGTTCCTGGTCTTATTGTAACTGACGAGTTACACGTTCGATGGTATAATTGTAACTAGCGAGTTACAGGGCTGATGGTGTTATGGTAACTCACGAGTTACACGTTCGGAGGTTTAATTGTAACTGACGAGTTACACGGTTCCTGGTCTTATTGTAACTAACTTGTGAATCTGATGTGGGCATTTTTATATTCTGTGTGTTTCGTTAAGAAATCCGGTAACGGATGGAGTCCTTTCTGCTGATGTTATAATCCGGTAGCGGATGGAGTCCCGCGGTAAAATCTTCTCTACTCGGTGATTAACGAGGCGGCGTCTTTGATTCATGCGGCGAGGTGTCTTCCTTGTTTGGTTAAGCAGCTCGAGTGTGTCTGGTTACGCAAGGTACACAAATGGTCGTAGACATGGAAATTCTTATCTATGGATTACTGTTTTGTGGGTCATGGACCCATGACACTTTGAAGCTTATTCGATACTAACAAAATACAATTTTTTTCTTCTCTAAATACTTTTTTTTTATACCAATAATGTCAATATTTCGAAACATTGACTTCTAAATCCCATTATTTTGTATTTTAAAGTATTTTATAAGATTTCATTTCATTCAATATTTTCTTAAGAATTGTTTGTTTAAGCGAAAAATACTTGAATATAGTAGATGTAGATTTAAGAAAAAATCATCCCGTAAAAAGGGAATTTTTAATATTTATATCATTGAAAATTTCATGTTTAGAAAAAATTCAGAGAATGCAGTTAAAATATTTATAAATTAATTTTATCAGTAGTAAAATCAAATATTTGAATGGTCAGCGAGAATTAAAAATTACTCATAGAAAGGTCAGGAAATTTTTAAAATAACTTTTTTTAGCCAGCCAACCTTTTAATGCTTTATCTTCAATATTAGAAATTTTCATTTTTATATCTCTTATTTGGTGGTCCTAAAAAGGGCCGATTGTTTTTTTTTAATTAGATATTTGTGGGCCCTAAAAAAGACCGATTGTTTTTTAAAAAATTAGGAAAGGATGCTCACCTTAGTTACCTTTCCTTACGAGTTGCTTATAAAGAAGGACCTTCTTCTCCAATTCAGGGAAAGCTTGGTCCATCATTGCGAGTAGGGTCGCCGCTGCCCTCAAGTTTTTCTTCCCCTATTTCGTGAAATAGCATCTCTTCTTACGAAGATCAAACATCCATTTATTTAAAATCTTGATTTGTTTCAAGAGTTTTTTTTGGATACTCAAGCCATTTTGAGATCCATTGTGGGGCTGTGGGTGATCGCTTGCGTTTTAACTTCGGTCGGCAGAGGCGCTGACAGTTCATAAGGCCGAAATGCATTAAAATACATGGAGAGAAACGTTGAAATTCAATTTTTTGTAATGAAAACTACTATATTAATGATATATTGCCAATTGCTAATAATAGATTTTAATTTTATAGAAAATTATTTCGAATTATTAAACAATCAAGTTATGTGTATATAGTTATTCAAATTCCGTCAAATGAAATTGCAATATATAAGATCAATTAACTTGTAAAAATAATGATGTAAATAATTTCATACTAAATTTTTAATGGAAATTACATTTATTTAATTCCGAGTTATTAAAGCTTGTGTTTATTGAACTATTACGAATCTGAACACTTAGCAAAACTCCAAAAGATCTTACATCAAGCGACTACGAGCACAGAGTGAGCCAGCTAATCTCTCTCTTCCTGTCTCGTGGCGTGCACGGAAACAGGCAGCGCCACGAAACTATTGTGAAACTGAATAATTTAGCCTAATTGGTAATTTAATAATTCGTCAACGACCGGTAATTCGTCGACGGTCGATCCTAACGGTGTTGATGCTCTAGGCCTAGAGATGGTGCTGTAGGTTGTTAAGTGTGATGAATGTAGATTTAGTACCTACATTCATCGTTGCACAACAGCGCTTCGCGCGATAATTTAAATTAGTACTATTAAGTTAAAAGTATTCTATAAATATTTCTTCTATTAGTTCTTTCTGGAAAATTTAAAGAAAAAAAATTTTCAAGAGTATTAGAAGTTCTCAGGGTTGATTTACGAGCGGAAAGTCCCGAGTTTTTGATTATTTTACGAGTTTCATCCTTAGAACCACTCAAGTTTAGGAAACAAAAGGCATTCTGTGTCATCCTGTGCGGGCTGTAAACTATAAAGCACACTAAAATCTGCTAAGCAGATGTAAGTCATAAAAATCATAGAAAGCCTTTCGACAAAGGCTAGTTTTTTTTATATCGGACCCTGTAATTCGAAGCGAGCGAGAGTCCTGGGTTTCGTTAGTTTAAGTAATTCCTTGAATTCTAAAATATTAAAAAGCTGTAGAGTTCTGAGACTGGAGATGGGACGCGTGGCGACTTTCTCTTTTTATTATATAGAATTACATTATTAATAAACACAAATAATATATGAAATTGTTTTAACTATAAATTAATGGATTGATTATATCTATATGTGTGTACGAATATGTGTAAATGATAAATCGAACAACAATACTGAGTTGATAGAGAAGTAAGCCTTTAGTTATTAATAAATAAATAGCATAACTAATAATAATTATCTGACTAGTAGCAGTTGTAAGTATTTTAATGTTGAATATCCAGGAGATAAAGTAATAATAAATAGAATCTAACAAATACTTGAACAATAAATAATGTAACAAACCTAAGCATTTAAAATAGAAATACATAAATTAGAATTTAATGTAGAAAATAGAACTAGAAGTATTAGGCAAGCAGAAATGAAAATAGTAGAATCTTAGACGTTAGGGGTGGAACCTAGATACGAAGAGGGCCCAACCCTCTAAGTGGAGGGGCGAGGACCCAAGGTGCGCTCCTGCGTGGGCGAATTTCTTCAGAGTGATACTGACCAGAAATCTGTACGGATGTTCTTCGAAAGAATAAAAACTCTCTTTATTTTCCTAATAAAATCGGTTTATTTTTTTTTGAATCGAATAACTTTTTTTAAATTTCCAAATCATTTAATAATTATTTCAGTACAACGCGAGGAGGACTTTTGTCTCGTACAGCCCGAACCTGCAATTTATATATTTAAATTTCGTGCTTGATTCCCAGAATGAGCGGCTGATTTGTGAGCTGTCATCCTCCTGGTCGTTAGTGTGCACGGGAATCTCATCCATGCACTTTGACCAGGATCCTCTTCGGGCCTTTACGATGCGGAATTACGACAATTGATTGTGTGTGTATGTGACTGTGATTCTGAGCCCCTATGGCTCAGAGTTATATGAAACAAATAAGAGTAAGAGAGTGTAAGTGTTGTGTTTTACAGGTTATGACAGGTTTCCAGTGATGATTGTTGTTTGGTGGTCAGTCGATTGTCAGAAAACTCATATGCTCCGATCGGCTGACAGGTATGTGTAAACAACCTATGACTCTGTGCTAAGAGTTTATCGCGAATTAAGTTAAATCTAGTAGGAATAGACAAAATGTGCGTGGTATAAAATATACCACATCACAATACATATAACTTAATTGTTTAATAATTCGAAATAATTTTGTATAAAATTAAAGTTGTAACGTTGTGAATTTTAGCAACGTTGTTGATCCTCTCCCCAGATTAATTTAAACAAATAATGACTAAAGTAGAACAGCCAGTAGAAGCTCAATTAGAAATAAGTGTGTGAATGTAGTGTGGATGTATGAGAGTTGAATAGAGCGTAAAATAGGATTAAGCAAATTTAAGTATCATCACATATTTGCTATGTCTTTGATTCGTATTTGCCGCTTACCTTGTTCCTGAAGAACACAGACCTAACCCTTCTGCTAACACATGGATGCTTATAAAAGAACTATTTGCCGTCCGAGATGTGCCAGTCGCACATTTTATAGAATTCTAACACTCACTCACGTAATAAATGTCACTAAAAGATTCATAATGTAAAGCTTGCATTATATTTACTACATCATTATATATACTGTATCATTATATATGCTACATCTACATAGTAATGACATATGAGCTGTCAAAACACACATACACAGCCATAATAGCTAACAGTAGCTCCATTTATGCACGCTAAGAGGGCAGCAGCTCTCGGGGAGACAAAAGTACGTGAGTGCGACTGCGCGCTCGGACGGCTAGCTCCAAATATAGACAGTTTCGTGCTAGCTGTTCGATTAAGTATAGTGATCTCGAAAAAGGGAATATTTCTCAAGTTAATTGAACGCGTTGAGTGCTAGAATTTCTTTTGGAAAACACAGAATCGTACAGAATTCAAAGGATTCTCTGGGTCTTCAGGAAGAAAAGGTAGGCGTCAGCAAATTACGAATTATTTCCCGTATTATTCGATGTTCTGAAATTTATGATTACGTAATGCGTAGCCAACGCTTGTAAAATGGATACCGCGTGGCTCGGCTAGCGCATTACCAGTTTTGTAAAGTTTAACGATTTATTTGAGCATTTTTGTTTAGACTATTTTCTTTCGAAGTTGAGATTTAAAATAATATTGAGAAATCTAAATTTATATGATTCAAAATTTAAGAGTTTAATAATTGAAAATCTATGTCATGGCTTCTTGCCTTTATGTACCATCAGCATTCTATTTATAGATGCGAATAGAGTTCAGGGTCAAAACTAAAATTGGAATTATAATGTGTGGATTTTAGAGAATCAAACTAACGCCGATCAGAATTTGATGATTGAATAATTGAACTTGGATATAACTTTAATTTCATCTCACTCATTTCATATAAACATTGTAAATTTATTTCATCCCATATTTCTTTATATAATACATCTGATTTATATTTCTTAATGTGGTTTGATTTGTTTCACGCCCCCCACGAAATCCCTCTACAGCTGACTAGTCCGAATGAGTTTTTTTTTTTTTAGGTTTTACAATAATGGATTCTTTTGTGTCTAGAGTGGCGTAATAAGAGACGCCAGGCGCCCTTCGGTTAAAAAGTTGAAGTGTCAGGATTTGCTAGCGGTTGTTCTGAGTTAAACGGTCCCTTTAGCTTGAAATATACGTTACAAAGTCTATTATTAACAATTGGCAATTTATCATTAATATAATATTTCAATTTTATAGATCTTGAAAAATACGGGAAAATGCCAGGAATTTTGTTGCCATAAATTCGTCGTGATTTTCATTTTCTTTCGTATTTGAATTCGATTAAATTGAAATGAGGTGAAATTCGAAATCGAACTTTAAATCGACATTCCGCGTTTTACTAACTTTAGTTAGTTGTATTTGCCGTTTGCTAGCTTCAGGTTCGCATTTTACAAAACGACAAAATGTGCAATATGTGTATTGATTTGAATTTGATTTTCAAGGAAAATGTATTCGTCGTCGGTTTGTCAAAAAGTAGCAGTTATCATGCTTTCATGCGAGAGATCAGCGCCAGTACATAGAAAAAAAATATTGCATCAAGCTCAACATGTCTACTTTGTGTTACATTTTGAGTCAGTTTTTATGCTTAAATTTAGTTTTAAGCCCAAAAACTGACTGAAATTGTAACACAAACTAGACGTTTCGATAAAACCTTAAATAAATTACTTGCAAGCTTCCCGAAGGGTTCAAAAGTGTGACGTGTGATGAGAATGTGTCCTTGAAGCGGGCAGAAAATTTTTTTTTCTGTTAAAAAAGTAATTTTAAATGATTGTACAATTAATTTATAATTTTTTCATTAGTACCTATTAATTTACTGAATATCTGGAATACTAAAAAATATTTTGCCAAGATAAATATATTCAAAAAACGTGTTTTAACAATTAAAATAAATCAAATTTTTATTTTCCCCATGCATTTAATTCAAAATCGGCCTAAAAGTACAGCCAGCTGTACTGTGATAAGCTGTGATAGTAGTGATATAGCTGTTATAAGTAAGGGTTGTGATGAATTTCAAAATTAGTTGTGAATTCTATCTCGGGTGTTCTATTTAACTATATTTATATTTTCTTTGTGCTCATTCTCTGAGCACTTTGCTTCCTCATAGAGGAAGTATTAACGATTTTCCTAATATACTTCTTACATTATCTTTGAATTTTCGTTATTTGATCTAATATATGGAAAATAAAAAATTTTCAAAATTACGAATAATCATAATTTCATTAATATTCGATTAAAAATACTAATCATACAGGTCAATCGATTCGCCCCGATGCAAGGAATCTTTCTTTCCTTTACATAATAATCCTCGAATTTTCTTTATTTGAGAAGTTATTGTCGAAAAATCAATGTTTTAGAAAAATTGTAAATGTGCATACAAATTTTAAAATTCAATATTTTGAAAAATCCTTTGGCATGTTTTGAGATATTGGTGGTGCCAATATACCTTATAAATTTCATCAATCTATGTACAACTGTCTTTAACATATTAGGGCGACACACACACACACACACACCTGGAAAATTGATTAGAATGTTTGATTAAGGGCATGTGTTACTTACTATAAGAGCAAGTTTTTAAACCCGGATTTTTTTTTACAATTTTTACATTAAAAAAAAAATTTTTAGTCAACATCCGTCCGTGTTCACGTTCTTGACGGATGTTGACTATAATTTTTTTGAAAATGTAAAAATTGTGTAAAAAAAAACCCGGGTTTAAAAACTTGCTCATATGGTAAGTAACACATGCTCTTAAATCATTTTAAAAATATTGGAAAATGTAACGATTACAAAGTTTCCTCTATGAGGAAGCAAAATGAAAAATAAGAATTAAAAGTTGATAACATCTTAAAGGGTTAGTTGCCACTATCTGTAAAAAGAAGATTTTTGGTTATGGAACAAAAAGAGCTTTTTCGTTTAATGAATTTGGTGGTTAGATTCAGGATTTAGTACTGTCGATTCAACTTCAAGTAGAGAGGTCCATTCTGGTAGAAGAGTGATCGTCTGGGCACCATCTATTGCAATATTTGCATGAATCTTCTGTCTTCCGTTTCTTCTTTGGGGAGGGAGGTGGTGAGTTGAACCAAGAGTTTCTGCCAGGACTTAGGTCCAGGTAAGGAGTGGCTGTGATTTCTGGGTCTGGAAGTTGGACAGGTCTTGGAGAGGACACAATCGGCTGTCGACTTTCGGAGCTGTATGTGACAGCTCCAAGGTCTGTGGAGGTAACAGGTTGCCGAGAAAACCAATCGATAGGAAAAGGGTTTGTGTTTTGAATTTCCAGTTGTCAAGGTTTAGGGGTCGAAGTCTTCCACGGGGACGACTTGTCCTGTTGCGATGAACGGGAATCTCGGTGTTTTCTCCTTCTTTCTCTTCTTCGCTGGTCCTGTTCTCGCTGAAATGATGGCATGCGGGTTACGAAGGAAAAAACGAAATAGGAACGAATAGTTTTTATCGAAGTAAAAGTTTATTTATAAGAAGCTAGTTGCTTACACCCTGGTAGCTCGGGGACGACTGTCGATTCGGGTTCGCGTGGGTATTCTTATAGGAACCGCCGCGGAACTTGCTATCTAATTATAACTCGTCCTGATCAAGGATTGGCTCTTGCGAAAAAGGGAAACACTCCGAGTGTCGCCAAGGTGGGAACCCAATCAAGAGATTCATAATTTATGAGGCATAATCTTTTTGTTTCAGTACAACGCCAATTTTTCAACGTCTATCCAATGCTACAGTAGATAATATTAACAACAAGGTACGCGAGAATCACTTTATGTCCGCTATTCTGCACAGAGCTCCACAAGTGAGAAAGACATTGAAAGAACAAATAATAGAAGAAGAAGAATAAAGGAATTGAAGGGTTTTCAAAGTTCATTAAAAAAACAACGTATCCATAACATTTATTGATATTTAAAGAAAATTAGGCCTAAAGGAAAAAAAATACCGCAGGTATGTTCATTTAGATATAACAATACATTTTTAGTTTAATATTTATTGTATAAAAATCTTCTCAATATTAGATCTGGTTGATGGAGACAGATTGTTTTAAATATAATCAGTTTATAAGGATGCAGATTTCTAGTAAATTATAAAAATAAAACAATATCGAATTTTTACCCATTTATAATACTTAACGGTGTTGGAGCATTTTCAAACCACTAAAAATTAATGTAGACTTTACTCAAATCCGCCATTGTGTCCACATCTTACCAATACGCGGTGTTTGAGGTCGCAAAAATGATGTGTTTGAAGTGTCGTTTTTTTTATCGACAATCATTTGGTTGAACGACAGGGGCTATCTGCTTATTTTCTACAAAAAGAAATTTGTTTGGCTAAAAAGTGAATTTTTACAAGTGTGGTGACGCGGGTTGAGGGGTGCGGGTAAACAGCACTTACATTTTGCCAAAACCTGTCCGAGCAAAAAAGGCACAAAACTTCACTTCAAGGGTGCTTCACTCACTCAGAAAAATTTTCCGAATCTCGCTATGCACTTCAAAGCCCGAGCACTTACGAAAATCGTATAAAAAAAAGAAGTTTGAGAAATCGCGTACTACACTTGTGCTAGTTACTTGAATATAGTTATTGGACCTGTCAGCTGTTTCGCAGGGTCGCCAATTGACCATTGTTACCATTATTTTTGTGACACAGGCATTTAAAAACTAATGAACGATTAAGGGCATGTGTTACTTACAATATGAGCAAGTTTTTAAACCCGGATTTTTTTTACAATTTTTACATTTTGAAAAAAATTTTAGTCAACATCCATCCGTGTTCACGTTCTTGACGGATGTTGTCACAATTTATCTTATCATGACTAAATTTCTACCTTTTTTTCAGAATGTATGGTTCTAAAAGTGTGTACGTATCATCTGAAGAAAATTTGCCTAGCAATGATGAAGCAACAGAAGTTAGGTACATTGAGTTTGAGAGTGTACATCATGAGGTTCGAAAAACTAGAGAAAGAGAAAAGTCACACTTCTTTATCTCATCACCTTTGCCAAAATTTGTATGTTTGAATATTTTCTTTACCTAATTATTAGATTTAAGAAGATATTACAATAGTTAAATATTCTGTACAATATTATATTTTCTTCTAATAAGAATCTTTCAAAATCCACTACAGATTATGATCTTGAATTTTATTATTTATACCTTACTCTGTACAATATAGTTTTTCAAATTAATAAAAAGATTATATTAATAAAACAATAATTCTATACATAGTCTATGCATGTCTGTACTTGGGTAATCGCAGACTAAAAAAAAATTACTGCGCAGCTGTAACTGTTATAGAAGTTTACCGCATAGAATTTATGAAATTTTTTTTTTTAAATCACATAGGTTTCTATGTAGGATCCTAAATAGGAAAGTAGGTAATTTCTTATAGGTCGCACCTGTAAGATGACATATATAATCATATACATATAGGATTCTATGTATGTAGGAAATTGTATAGAATTCTATATAGGCACCTATTGTATAGTAATTTTCAATAGGGCCGCAACCGCAATCACAATAGGAAAATTGAATAAGTGATTGCATGTTTTACATTTCTCTATGCAGGGTGTTTCGCGAGCTCTCTGTATATTTGTACCTACAAAAACTAAAGCACAAACTAAGTCGAAAAGTCACAAAATATAATCGGTTTTTTAAAATAAAAAAATGCTTAAAAATGTGTACTTTTTAAACTACACAGCATTAAAGTTAACTAATTAAGAGTACGTTTTAAGCCGCCATGAATTCATGGTTATTTGTGAGCATGTGTGTGTGTGTGTATTGCTTAAATCTCGTTCGTGCTTCTCATTGGTTAACTTTAATGCTCTGTAGTTTAAAAACTATGCATTTTTAAGCATTTTTTTATCCGACTTTTTGACTTGGGTTATGCTCTAGTTTTTGTAGATATAAGTATAAAGAGAGTTCGCGAAACACCCTGTATTGTCTTAACTACTTTTGTAACATAGTAGACAACATTTGTTGTACTAAACGGGGACGTTTAAGAAGACTGTCATGTACATCCAATCCAAGTCGAATAGAGATAATAATAATAGGTTACGTTTCGTTAGACAAAGATTTTGAATCTGTCATATATCTTTTATTAATAATAATTAATCACCTTTTTTTTTTGTAATAAGTTATGACAATATAAAAAATAAGTATTTTTTTTAAATTTTCAGAAACCAAGCGAAGAGACTGAACTTCAGCTTGCTCTGGCATTGTCGAAATCATTACACAAAAGTGAGCGATTACAGGATGTTGGAAAAGATTTGGTCAAATTATCAAAAGCACCATTTGCAAAGTTTCAGAAAGATAGAAAATTATCACCAGAAAATTGTAATCTCAGAAGTAAAATACCTGTTACATTATATGAAACGAAATTTAGAAAACGTACGTAACCATTTTATTATTATCACTTGTTTTTAGATTCTCGTTAGGAAGAATATATTAGATTTTTAAAGTTGTGTTTTATTTGGGGTTAAGCTCCTCTATTCAATCCCGCGGATACTTGAGTCGAGTGGGTGCTTCAGTCGTATAATTTTCAAATTTTTTCAACAATCTGTATTCTTTTCAGAATGTCAAAAAAAAAATCTGGTTAACACCACTAGACGTGAAATTTCATAAGCTATCCAACTTTTATTTTTTTAAATATTCTATCTCTTTTTTTCACCGAGTTATTGCGTAGTTCAAAGCCAGGAGTGATTTTTAATAGTGCTTGCGCCAATCGTACGGCCAATTTCCAACGGTAGTGTATGTAACGGGCGAAAATACTGCCCGTTACAGATTTATGTAAAATTTGACACCTCTCCCCCCCAGTTTTTATCAAATGTCCAAGTTTTATAACCCCTTGAAGTCGAAAAACCCAATATGTTTTCATGAATGTATCTGTCTGTGTTTCTGTCTGTAAATTTTAATTTGTTAGCACAATAACTTTCTAAAGAATTGACCGATTGATATGGTCTTTGGTATATCAATTTGTTTTCGCTCCTAGGACTGTAATCGGCTCGTTTGGCGGAACTTAATAGACACCGAAAATCGATGTTTTGTTACACATGTTATGAAGAAACATTTTATATAAATATTTAAAATTTTATATTAAATATTCAAATATTCTAAAAATATCTTATATGGAAAAAGTACGTATCAAATTATTTTTAAAGTAGTTTAATTCGAATGAGGAAGCACTTTAATAAGAGTATAATTTAACCACTTCTTATTTTTAGTTGCCTCTTTAAGGGGTTATTCTACTTTATAAGCTGAAGAAAAGAGCTATTTTTGAACATTTTTTTTGAGTATATCATGAACGGTATGGAAATAAATATTTTTAGGTATGATAAAACATGTATTAAACTACATAAAAAGATTTATTTATTAACTTTACTCAATGTTTATATTAAAAATAATGATTGTGAGTAGGCTTCTCAAAATCAAAAGGGTAAACGGTACCAGGATATCTCGGTAAGCGTCTGCTGAAAAAAAAACCAAAGTGGGTTAGCTTCAGTATTACTAAAACTAGGTCTGTTGCCTATAATAATTAATATTTATGAAAAAATAACAAAATGGCGGACAAAAATAAAAAAAATGCATTTTTTTTCACTGTTTTTTTGTTTAAAAAATTAGTAAAAATGTTATTTTTTAATATATTATAGGCAACAGACCTAGTTCAATATGTTTAGAATGTGTGGTTTAAATTTTATAAAGATCGGTCGAATAGTTTTCATTAAATCCTTGGTACCGTTTTAAAACGCTGTTTTGAGAAAAACGCGTTTAAAACAATAACAATGCAATAAAATAAATAAAAAACAATTTTTTTTACGTATTTTAAGACATGTTTTATCATACCCAAAAATATTTATATCCATATCTTTCTTGACATACTCAAAAATAATGTTGAAAAATAGCTCTTTTTTTTAAGCATATAAAGTAGAATAACTCCTTAATTCAGATTACATCCGAAGATAAATCTAACGTCAATTTAAACATCGGTTTTTACTATAAATTTCATGTTATAAATTATAGCTCCCCTCCCGTCAAATAATAATAATGTAACCAATTTTCACATCTAACAAGAGCTCACTTTTCTCAGGCAAATTAAACAATCCAACATCTCTACAGATTTCTAATACAGAAATAAAGGACCGAATTTTAACAAGAAATTTAGCAAGAATATTAATGGAAGATGGAAGTGTTGAAAGAGATAATGAAATTTCTTCACAAGGGTGTCTCAGTAAAAAACGCCGAGAGGAACCTAGAAATAGTTGTCTTCAAAACTATCTTTTTGTTGTAAGTACACATGTAAGGATTACAAAAAAGAAGAAAGAGTACAGTAGAACAAACCAAGCTCTAATATTACATTGTGCACCTAATAGTGAAAGTCGGTCTTTATACGCCGAGATATGTATTTGTAAACATTTTGACAAATAACAAGTCGAAGCGCTCTCTGAATTGACTAGCTACTTACCGAGGGTTCTTTCTTAAATTGAGCGAGTCTTTTATACAACTTATTAATTAAATTTTTACAAATAATTTCAATTATGTAGATTTTTTTTCAATTTCTAGTCCTCATCCGCTTTTACATCGGCCTCGGATGTCAAAGACGTGGTTTGCTGATTCTTGACACAATATATTATAATATTGATGAATCCCACAGTGTTTTAAATGTTCTGCGATTTTCACTTAAACTTTCGAATTTATGTTTAAAATTTTTCTCAACTTTGGTTTATATATTTCAGACGATTATCTATCATATTCTTGAATAATGAGGTTCATAACATTTAGTAGACTTTCTAAAATATCTATACGAGTACTATACAGAGTCGATGACTTTTTAAGCGACAAATTTTTTCCGTGTATGTTGTTGTGTTAAAACCTTTCTTGTAACTGAAATGTTGCCATTTTTTAAGCGGACAAATAATTTTGATTTAAATTATACAAAATTTATAGAGCTAGGCTCGACCTTTAATTTTATCCTTTTGCTCAAAAATATCAAACAATGTACATTAATATGATGCATTTAGTTAGTACACAAAAATTCATATACAATACTTAAAAATGTGCGGCTTTTTATGTCCTGTTATCATTCTGAAAATAATTATCTAATTAAAATTTCGAGTTAAGTCATATCATTTTTAGGAAAACAATTGTTGGAACTTTACAACATTTTGGAATGAACTTATGCCGATTTTGTTATTGGTAAGCATCTAAGTCTTTTATAAAATATCTGAATAGGTAATAATTAGGGATGTTCGACTCTGATTTTATTCTTTGAAAATTTATCTTTTAAATTGATTCTCTACTAGTTGATTCTTTTGAGAATAGATTATTTTTTATTTAATTGAAATAAAGTGGTGGGAAGGTGACGCGAACAGAAAAGTAAACTCTATTATCGCCAATGTTGTTATATGCGTGTGTCTATAAAAGAACGATCTTTAGACGATCTATTCATTCCAAGCGCTGCTGCTGCTGATATTTTTTAAAGAATTGATTCTCGTTTATTTGATCTGATCAACTGAAGAATCGAACATCCTTAGTAATGATTAACTCCATGTTTGATCCCAAAGTTTGCTCATTGCGCGCGCAGAGCGTGTTGGCTTTCCGCTGGAGAAATTATCATGTCATTCATAGCTGTAATCTGGCGTGCGATTCAAAATAGAATTTAAATTCAATTGCATTTTAAATCGCCAGCCAAATTTTAGCAAATAGAAGCAGGGAGCTAGCTTTGGGAGCACTGCAGAGAATGCTCTTAAGAATATTTTCGGTTGAGAGAATGTTGAATTTTGAGTCGTAGTTTACACAATGTAATTGAAATATTTTATAAAAATAAAGTTTACATAAATACACGATTTTTAATAAAAAGTTTACAGTTATTAAACTTTATTTTTCAGGATGATGAGTTTCAAATGAAAAAAGTTGATGAAGAAAAGTCAAGTAAAATCTCTGAATACTTGATAAACGAAAGGTTCCCAGCAGTAAATCAAACCAACAGGAAATGTACAAATTTAAAATCATTATACTGTCACGGTGAAGCTTTAGTTACAGAAAGAATAAAAGAGAAAAATGTGGTAAATGAGGATCATGAATGTTTCAAGATTTTAATAAATCTAGTTAATATATGTTCACTTAATGAATGCATTTATCAGTTTCTTAAAAGATTGCATTTACTTGAATTATCAACAGAGCAACAATTACCAATAAATTTCGAAAGTGTATCTGATTTAGAGCACAATAAACAAAAATTCTCAGTTTCCGAGGGAATCTGTTCTTCATTAATTGTATTCAAAGAGGATAAAAATCTACTTACTGAACGTGTGGAAGAATTTATTATTAATAATAAAATTCACAGTGATCGAGAAAATGGAATAATGAAATCAAATTTAATACAACAAGAGCAATTAATTCCAAACTCTACTGAAAATGCAGATCAAATTTTCGCATTATCACCCAAGCTGATAAAATCAATAGAAAAAAAATGTGAATCGATGAATTTTAGAAGTTTGGAAACGCGTAATTCATTTCTGGAGATTATAAGCGCTAATGAATCTGAGAAATCAGAATCTTATATATTTAATTCAGAGGAAATGGACACTGATTGTAAATTAGCAAAACAAAATAAAGATATAACGGTCATCTCTGATCTTATTGAACTCAAGCAAATGAGTAGTAACAAAAATACCAATGGACTTGTGGGTTTAAAAGAAGGAAAATGTGCAATGAATTATAAGGTTTATGAATCTCTTAGTGACAATGAAACAACTAATTCTGTTCCAGTACAAAAAAAATCAAAAATAATTCAAAGAATTGAAGACAAAACAGATAATTATGATAAGAAACATCGAATTATAATCTTCAATACTGACTATGAATGTGAAGAAAATAATGCACGAAAACTTACTTCTAGCAATTGGAAAAGTCATGAAAGTGTTATCACACCCTGCTTATCGACAGAATGCATGGATGATATCCTACCAACTATTGATTACAGTATAATGGAGACATCCGAGTTAAAGGTACAATTTAAGCTTTAATAACATGATAATTGCGTATAAATCATTTAACGCTCTAAAAATTAATAGTACTTTGTACAAAAAGTGCTGAAAACCAAGAAATGATGATGAGTGTTGCACATCACGCACACGAATCACCATTTTTTGGTTGAAGCACGAGTTGCACACATTATTTTTTATCGTAAGTGTAATGAACAGTCGATTTGAGAAAGTAGGGAAAAGAAGAATTATTTAAATAAAGGTGAAAGGAAAATACCAATGGGCGGAGCTCCCCGAGAAGAAAACAAAACCACTTGAAAAAAATGTATTTTACGTACAATAGACTAGTGCTTCTTTCAAGCATTATGTTGTCAAGTGCGTCGTTGCGCATGCTCATATACACGATTTACTACCGTGCTAGAAATAGTATATTGCATTACAAGTGGTAGACAACTGTCTTTTCGTGACAAGTGCAGTGTTTTTAGGACGAGCCGAAGGTGAGGGTACCGACGCTACGGTGCCCGAACTGAAGACGAGTCTAAAAACACCGCCCGAGTCAATAAGAAAAGAGCCTATCACTTGACATGCACCACGGTCGTATAAACAGGCCCAAAATCTACGGTGGAATGGGTGACTCGCATATTGATCGAGTCGTTGCGCTCTACCCTTTGGTGGCTACTTAGAGAAGCTCTATTCGTATTCAAAACGCGAGTCATCGCTCTAATGCTCCCACCATCGGAAATTCTGGACTGTTTATACGACCGTGACTCGTGACATGCACGAAACTTTTTACAACAAGATCATGAAAAGCGTGAAAACAAGTACGTTATCGGATTGGTGTTGCGGACGAAGTGGCGCACAGGGTGCAGGTCGTAGTCCTGTTGGGGGTGCAGGGGACGAAGCCCCCGTGGTCCGTTACTTGTTTGAATCGAAATTGCGGGAAAATTTAAATTTTATACATGAAAAATGCCTTTTTAATATAAATTACTAATAAAAGTTTAAATTTTATTTATAACAAAATTTATTCAATTTGAAAAGACCAAATTTAAGATTTCAAGCACTGAATAGTTTTGCTAGCGTATATAGTTCTACACGCTTAGTCACGAGACGAGCGCGCTGTAGTTGTCGCTGAAAACATCGACTTATTTCCGTCTTTATCTAACTATTCTTTCTTATTCTTTTATCTAACTATGCTTACGAAAAGAGGCCTTTTCGTAAGCATTCCATATTTCGTATGTTCTCTATTCGCATCGTTCGAAACGCGCCATATTATGTATAGATCATAAATACGGAAACACGCCATTTTCATGATAGTGTTGTAAAAGAGACGTTTTCAACACGCAATATAGTGAGGCGTCGAAAATCGATTTTTCAATGCAATTCAGATAAAAAGTATTAATTAATTTTGTTATATTCCTTGAAATAATTTTTTTATTGCAGCGAGAATTACGCAAGTATGGCTTGAAATTCAAAAATCGCGATACAGCAATGCAATTACTTAAACATATTCACGGAGAATTACAACCAATAAAGTGTGGGAGTGATAAAATAATACCTTTAAACACAGAATTTGATAGTATTAACAAAAATATACTTCTTGAAGAAACTTACTCCTCTGAACTGTATAGGAATAAATCTACATGTAATGATTTATACGAGTTGAATCGGACATTAGTCAATAAAGCGTAAGTATAAAGAGAATTTCCGTATAATATTTTCATTCTATTTCATAGAACTAGTATAGGTAATCTTTTCTCGGGCGTCTAAACAAGTTTCAACTTTACATTTGTTTGCTGGGCAATTATCGATGTATTGATCCTTTTTCCAGACGTATCGGAGTGTGAAAGGCCTTATAGTGAAAGCTTCGGATTGAAATACATTCTGAACCAATCCGAAACTTTTCGAATCATTTCGGAATTTGCATCTGAACCATTTTCATTCCAATTTAAACCGAAGGGACTTTTCAATACCAATTAATCCGGGGCCCATTAAAAATCAATCCGAGCTTGTAATCAGAATTAATCTGAACTTTAAATCCCAATGATTCCAGTTTATCTCAATGAATCCGGTGAATCAGAATTTTCAATTCGAATGGATCTGAATTAATCAGGTCTATCCGAATTATAAATACGAATGTTCGAATTAATTCTAATTATATCGGATTGACTTTGAATGGATCTCGGATTAATTCGAATTGAAAACTTAATTCCTTCGGATTACATAGGAATGAAACTGTTTGGTTTGCATACTAATTCCGTAATGATTCGGAAAATTTCGGACTGGTTCAGAATGAATTTCAATCCGAAACTTTCTCTATTCTCTAGGGAATCTCTACACTCTTTTTTTCAATTCTCTAGGAATATGGGCGTATCATGCAGCTTTTCGCTGAAGAAATTCAGCTGTAATCTGGCCGTAATCTGGCGTGCGATTCAAAATCGAATTTAAATTCAATTCGATTTTAAATCGCCAGTCAAATTTTAGCAAATAGAAGCGTAGAGCTAGTTTTGGGAACACTGCAGAGAATGTTCTTAAAAACTTTTTCTAATCTCTAGGGAATCTCTATACTCTTTTCTTTATTCTCTAGAAATATCGCTAACGTATCATGCAGCTATATACAGGGTGACCCACCACATATGAACGTGCCGGTACTGGGTGATAGAGGTCAAAAAAAGAAACAGAAAAGTCCTCTGATAAAATTTGTTTTGAGTCTTAGTTTGGGCACAGTAAAGCTTCGCAAGTCAGCTGGCACATCCCCCTTTCAACACGCGAAACAATAATCGAAAATCGACTTTTCAATACAAATATGATAAAAAATTAATTAATGTCAACTGTTGTCATTTGATATTGATTTATAAATTCTTTTTCCTCAAAGTAAATCACGTGATAGTATTATTTTATGGATTGATACTTTTCGATACTTTAGTATTGATTCTTCTTGGACCCGATGATACTATACTCCGATTGGATATGGAGCATTATTTTTCAAATGCCCTGACTCGAAAATCCGATATGTGCGATCTTGTTCAAACTTGGCCTTGTCCTAATACTGGATGGTCATTTTATCAAAAAATATTCTGTTTTGTCAAGTATTAGTATTAGTTTGAACGAGTTAAATTTTCAAGTTCTTAGTAAATATACTCTCTGTTGCACGAATATTTGCTACTCTCATGAGTATCTTTAAATAATGTAGCCTATCGAGCTACAAGTAAAAGTAGATTTTTTTTGACTTGGTCAAAATTAGGATAATATTTCCTATATTCGAAAAAGATCATGTACATTGAAGTCGAACGTATCCAAATATCTCGAAATGCGTGAATCCGATTCCTTATTAGAACGCGCGTTCAGGCTCGTTTTGGGAAAATTACCATCCAGTGGAACAATACTTAGCTTGATATAGATGAAACTCTCTAGGTCTGATATGCTTCTTTTACTAATGACATGATGTTTTTTATTATGATTTTAATGTATTCTATTCTTTTAGTAAGACTGAAAGTAAATCCAGCTCAGAAATGAATTCTAAAAAAGTTGACTTTCCAAATAAAGATCGAGGCTGCTCGGATAGTAAAAAAATCCTGGAAAGTGTGATCAAAAGTAATAGTGAATTACTCAAAAAAATACTTAAATACCAACCCTTGAATTTAAAATTATTAAAGGTACATTTAAAGAAGCAAGGTTTGAAATGGAACAATAATTCCTTTATAGCATTTCTCGATGAGCAGGTGAGAGTATTTTAATTAAAGATGAAGATATCAACTTAATATAGTTTCATAAAACACGTCAGACTATTAGAGAAGTGAGTGGATTTACTATCAAAATGAGTGGTAGATTTTATAACTTTTTATAATGTAATATGAAATGTGGGGGTGTTTATTACAACATACAGGGTGACCCACCACCTATACAACTACCGGTAATATGTGATAGAACATAAAAAAAGAAACAGAAAAGTCCTCTGGCAAATTTTGATCTGGGCCTTAATTTGGGCACAGTAAATCTTCAAAGTTGGGCATAATGAACCAATCAGAAGCGAGATTTAGTAACCAATTGTTTCTCACCAACAGGCACACTGTCTCAACACTTGAAACACAAACCAATGGTTGCTAAATCTCGCTCCTGATTGGTTTATTATGCCCAACTTTGAAGTTTTAGTGTGCCCAAATTAAGGCCCAGATAAAAATTTGCCATAAGACTTATCTGTTTCTTTGCTTGTGGTCTATCACATATTACCGGTAGTTGTATAGGTGGTGGGACACCCTGTATAACTTTATTTGTCTTATTTAGTAAAAAGAAATTTTTCATTAAGTTGTCATGTATCAATCTGCACTATTAGTACGTTTTGCATTTTACATATGTAGCTGAAATACCTAATAATTATATTTGAAAATATTATTATATTATTTTGTTTAGTTGTTTACCATAGGCTGGTGTTATTAATGATATTCTAAATAACAAAGACATTTCTAATTTAATGATTTCACATTTGTTTTTATTATTTCAGAGTATAACATTCTTCACGGATTTACACAAGGAAAAGACCATTTGAAATAATAGTGGTTTCATAAGTAAGTTTGGCATGGAAAATAGATTAGGAGTAAAAAAATAGGGAAAATAGTTTTGCGGTCTTAAGCCTCCAATTTTGACACTTTGAATATGTTATTATACAATCTCACATCGTAGATTAAATAGAAAGCAGGCAGTATTAGCTCATCCCGTACATTATGTTTATTTACTAAATGTATATCAGATGAAATACCTACAGTTGGTTCCCTTATTGTATATGCTGTGTTTCATTATTAAAAAACACATATAATAATAAAAAAATTTATAAAACTTTTTACGAATTATTTATTTGCATAAAATTTCTATCTTCCTCTTAGAGATTCTTTGACTTTATGAATTATCCACTGACGATAATATGCTATACGGACATAGACACCGGGTTTATTAACTTCTCCACAATGTTGGCCCCAACTAGTTATTCCGTACAGCGTGAAAGTACCTGTGAATTGGATATATATTGAGTTTATTATAATAAGTAGTTAGTATATCAATAGAAAAAGTATCATCTAGCAATTTAACTTAACTTAATACAATGCTACGATTATTACATTACATTTTTATGTACTTTTACGATCTTTTATTATACTTGTATAAATCAGAGTTGTAACTGTATCGTTTTTTACCATTATAATTACCGAAAATGAAGTGAATCATAATGTGAAATAATAATATCATAAATACATAAACAAATAAATAAACGAAATGATAATAATATGATAAATAATATTTACCGTTTTCAATGCAAACTAAAGGTCCTCCAGAATCGCCATCACATGTGTCTATGCCTTCATCAAGTTGACCAGCGCAAACCATTCCACTAGTTATTTGGTCCTTTCCATAAACATAGTCTTCACGACATATCGAGTCATCCAATAATGGAATCCAAGCGTATCTGAGATCTCTAGACTGACCTGATAATATTAAGTGACGGTTTAGTAACCATGCTGTCACGTATGCGATTTTGGATTTAAGTAACAGCGAAAACAACCAAAAAAAGATACAGAAAGTTTCGATGAGCTAGGAATTTTATTTTTTATAGTTTATTTCAGGAAGAATGACCAAAATACTCGAAGAATATCTTTTGAATACGAAATCGCGTTAGTTGTGTACTTTCAACAAGAATCATAATTTTTTAAGATAAGGTATTTCCGTCGATTACTTCTTTCATTCGATGCAGATGACAAATTATTTATTAAATATTTGAATTCGATTCAGTCGATCAAGTGTCTGCATCTAATTGTGACAATTTAGATTGGTGTTATGTGTATTTAGATTCATTTACTGTTAAGCTTCGTGATTTGATACACAATTCAACGTAACCAATAATCATACAGTGTTCGCTCTAAATAATTGATTATTATAATATAATTTGTGTTTTTATAATACAGTATTGAGTTGTTTTTATTACAAGGAACTATTAGCATACCTCCTTATCTCTCCAATCTCTACTCTTCTTAACTTGATCGGATCAGGTACATAGGTACATTTTTACTCATAAAATTTAAACTAATTGCATAAACTAAAGATATTGTTGCAGAATTGGTTATATAATTTATTTTCTGAAATATTGTGAACAATACGCTATTTTTGATTCTCATTTCACGTATTTAGTGCTATTATAATATTTACCATTAGTATTAGGTATTTCACGTTGTGACGTAATAGTACAAAAATGGCTATACATTGGTGCATAAGCAAAGGTGATAAATGTATAATTAAACATTAAAAGTGCAAAACAATATCAAAAAAAGATTATTTAGAAGGTTTTTCCGCAGATGTGAAGGCATTTTTAACATTATTTTGCACTTTTAATGTTTAATTATACATTTATCACCTTTGCTTATATACCAGTATATGACCATTTTTGTACTGTTACATCACAACGTGAAGTACCTAAACTCTCTAATCTAATTGGAATTAGCGCAGGTTCCTTCAGATTAATATTTGAATTTCAATGTAATGATCAAAGTTTTATATAAAAATTGTTTTAGTTTCATCAAGTCAAGTATTTTTTACCTGATAATCCAGTTTCTATACTTCCAAAGCCACTAATAGTGCAATTTAATCCTGGTTGATAATATGAATTGGCTGCAGGTAAACAAATTGGCTTGATATTCCTTCCTAAGGATATTCCACGTCCCTTGAGTAATATCAATGCTATATCGTTGTTCATCTTATGATCTTTTCGAAATTCCTCGTGCACGTAATAATCTTCAATATTAGCTTCTTCTTCTGTACTCTCATAAATCTAAATAAAAAGGTTTTAATAAAGCCTCCAATTTAAAAGAACAACTAATTTTTAATTGAAATTGGCATATAAAAAATATAACGTGTACAATATAAATTACAAATCATTTAATTGTGTAAGGACTGTTTCTTACAACACAAATATTATTCTTTACACGGCTCTCCTTCAATATCACATAAAGTTTGTATAGTTTGATATTTTAAAAGAAAAATTTCTCTGAAAAACGTACTCACAAAACGAAAATATTCTCGTGAACATGTTTGCACAAAACTATTCTCCAAAATTTGAATATAAATTTTGCATTCTTTTCATTCATGTTCTATCCTTTGTTAGATGGTTAAGTCTTTATACATTTGAAATATTTTCTATACGTAAAGTGGAATGTAATCCGCCCCTATCCGTTTAAATCTGAACTTGTTTATTCTTTTCTATCCGTGAGATGGTATTCTATTTTCCCGTTTTAATCTCTCTTCATCGAAAAATATTCTATCCTTATCTGTCCTTTTTTTCTCCAACTAAATATAATCTATCCGTTTTAACCAGTTTTCAACTATTAATACTGTAACCGCGTCTATGTTTTTGAATCTACATTTATCTAATAATATTAAATCCTCGCATATGAGTTTGATTAAAAATAATTCTATCCGTACACTGAAAGAAATTTCGTGTAACCACCGTGTGAACCATCGAGTCCCTGTCGTATATCAATTTAGTATAGCCGCTCTCTTGTTTTGAGACGACAGCTACTCCAGAGCCGGGTAACTGCAGCAATAAAACAAAAATATTATCAGGCTTGGTGCTGCAGTTGCCCGGCTCTGGTGTAGCTGTCGTCTCAAAACAAGAGAGCGGCTATACTAAATTGAGGTACGACAGCGACTTGACGTTTCGCGCGACGGTTACACGAAACTTCTCTCACTGTATGTATCCGTAGCGAAAACTGCAATGCTAATTCGTTACAACAAAACAGCCGCCCTCCAGAACCGCTTGAGTCGCTACGGAAGAAGCATCACCGCTGTGCTGTAATTGACCCGGAACTTTATGTTGCTTGAAACCAAATGCCTGAATTGATCTCTTCACTGGGTTGGGTTATTTGCGGGAGAAAGTGGTGGGGCGTCGTCGCAGAATTTTAGGTGAAATTGCCTATCCGTTCCAATCATTTTCTTTCCGTCATTTTATCCTTCTCTATCCATGAGCTACTTCCCATTCCTTGATATTGGTGACGGATAGGATACTCATCCGTACTAATCATCACTTATCTGTTTTTCACAAAATGTATGAGAATGTAAAAAATGAGGTATCAAAAAGAGGAGCTAGAATGAAGAAGAGAAACTCGAATTCCAGGGGCGCGACTTCTTTGAAGCCAAACAACGCACGATATGAAAAAACGTCTAAAGATGAAAAATGTTTATTTTTGAACGCTCTATAGGATCGGCATAACAAATTTTTAAATTTTCTTAAAAAATCGAAAATTCAAATTTTGAGCCAAATAACGCGAGATGCAGAGAAAATTATAAGAAAAATAATTGTTGTTCTTAGAAAGATATATAAGTTCTTCTTTGATTTTAAGTATTGGATTCTTAAAACTTCGGGGAGACTATTTCTTTTTAGTAATCAATTGGGCTTTGATAAATTTATTTAGTGTAAATTCAGTTACTTAATATTACGTAATATAGTAAAGTGCAATAATAACATTATATTATATTCATACTAAAATAAAGATTCTTTTTATTATTGTGAATATTCATCTTCTAAGAGAAAGAAGTCAGAAATAAATCGCGGTTCATCCACAATTCCGAGTAAGGAATTTCAATCGAAAAATTCACCCTCTTCCTGGCTTTAACATTGATTTTGTTTTAGAGACTGTCAAAAATGCTGAGGTAGCTGCTAACTTCCCACTATATCTTATTTCCGAGTTGTTGTCTTTATAATTTTCCAATGTTTTTATACCTTGGTAAAAACCCTGGGACTGTGGTCTGCATTGAATTTTAAACAAATGACAAGTCGTTAATACCGAAATAAATTAGAAATATTAAATGGTTGCTTAAAATCTTACATATCAAGGAAGCGACCAGTTTTTTTGTTTCGAGTTGGACGAATTAGTTTTTTATGTTGAAGGCGAAGTTTATTAAGATGTTTGGTTTCTATAGCATAAGCCACTTTAACTGTATCTAATTTTTCTGACCACTCATCTATGTTATCCATAAGAATATAGTCCTTTTCCTTGAAATAAGCTATTTTATTATTAGCTTCATAAATCCTGCATAGGTAAAATATTTATTTCATGTAAAATCCTATTATAAAAAGATCATTAGTAGCGCAACGCTTTTTCCTTATTGGTCAGGTGAAAGTGATGACGCGGTGTATATCAAAAATGGCGCATGACTTGGCAAATCTTAAATCTTAAATAAATATTTTAGAGTAAACATCAATAGTAATTAATTTTTAAAACAATCTAACAACTATTGTTTTTTAAAATACAAAACAGATGCAGTAATCATTTAGTTTATAGAATACGACATAAATTTAAAAAGAAAGTAAATATGCGCGCGTTTAATTTCGTAAATATAAATTCTTGATTTGCTTTTCTTTTCCAATTTATAAATAGAAACTGATAAAAAAGTAACCTTTACAAAATTTAAGAGCCAGCTGAAATCTAAAGCCAACAGCTATCAAGAGTACATTCGACATGCATTTTTAAATTAAGAGTAAATTAAGTCCTAATCGTTTTTATATACTAAAAAATTCGCTTTTGTCTTTCGAGTTAATGGATTGGATAAAAGTGGATCGTGTCTCGCGTCATGTAATTTTTGAAACGAGTTCACTAGGTTGAAAGCACATAAATGAATATGCACTGTAGACGAGAAGTCATCTAGACTTTCCCCCCTTCTCAATTCCCCTTAGTTACTGAATATCATATTTCCTTTACTTGGCACGCAGTTTTTCGACTTCGGCAGTTTGTTCGTCTACCTTCTCTTTGAAAATTACGTTCTTACTTCGCAAAATATGGAAGTCCTGAAAGGTTTTGTCTGGTCTCAGCTTTTCTATTTTTGCCAATTTCTTTGTTAGATCCTCCAAGAGGTAATGGTGGCGAGTATGATTTATGCGACAACTCATTAACATTTCACGATGTTTGATCTATTTTGAGTAATAATGACTGGAATTTTTTACTGTTAGTAATTAATTTAAAATTAAATTTTAGTAGTTTGAACATCAGCAGAATAAAAAAGTTCTCCTGACATGAAATTGCACGAACCTGTCGCAGAACAAGATTTTTTAAATCGATTTCAGAGACCTGCTTTGCAGACATAGAAAATTTCAAACCGACTCCAATGATCCTTTCCTGATCGATCAAATCCTGAAACGCCCTTTCATCTCTATCCAGTACTTCCTGGACCTTGTTTTCGTAATTATCAACCTCCATCTGCAGCTGATTCTGCATTGCCAGGATCCGCTCAGAATCTTGCTGATACATCCGAAGTGTCTTCTTATACAAAAGGTTCAACTCTTCAAATTGCATCGACACGTCCTTAGGAGTGATTTTCTGGTTGGTCTGCCTAGATCAGAAGAAAGAACCATGGCTGATAGATGCGAAGGTTACTGGCTTAATCTCGATGAACAATAAATCAGGAAATGAAAAATGAGTTCAACTGGGAATTCCGAAGAAATTACACGAAAAGGGCTCGAGCTCGAGTCTCGGTGACAAGAAGAGCCAAGCGAATGAAGATAACGCGCAGTGGCGCACAAAGGAGAGGGATGGAGTGGATACATTTGCCACAGGCTCCGCTTCGGGGGGGGGGGGGTGGTAGAAAAAATGTATGTAATTTATGATTGGTTAAAAATGATAATATCAATAACTATATGACATTTGGGAAAAAGGGCCCCACATCATTCTTCTGTTGCGGGCCTCGCGAAACCTCTGTGCGCCCCTGATAACGCGCACTGGGAATTCCAAGGTCTTGTTAGACTCGACGTTGAGATATGATGATACCAGCATTGCCCTGACCTTCGCCATGTGTTTGACCACCCAGAACTCCAGAAGCTTGTTTTTTTGCTTCAATGCTGGCTGCTCGGTCCACAATTCTTTAAGTTTGCTAATCATCGCTTCACGTTCTTGCAACACCTAAATAAGGAAAAGAGTGACAAGTCCAGATTCCCTGATTACTCTTTTTTCTTTCTTCTTATTTTTATTTATCTTTCTATATCAGTGTCTCCAGATCGTGGCATTTTTCGGCCCCCACTCTACGACCCACGAGCTCATCCTATCTTTCTCTATCAACAGGCTCGTGACTGTTGCTAGAGAGAGAAAGCATGAGCTCGTGGGTCATAGAGTGGGGGCCGAAAAATCCCACGATCTGGAGACACTGTTCTATATAAATCTCTCTTTCTCTGGACAATTATTTACTTTTTCACATAGATAACTCTACCCTTTCTTTCTATAATAGTTTTCTGTCGTAAAATGGTGTTTCTTATTCTGGTTATTTTTTTTTTAATTTAGGGAATAACGAAAGTTAACTGGTATCATAATTGTGCATATGTGTGGCAAGTTAATGCGAACCTCGGCTGGAACCTCGAAGAAATTATCAGAAACCAGGGACTGAACTTCCTCTTCACTTTGTTCTGTCAATGGTAGTGCCAAACTCGCAATTTCCTGTTCCTGTAACACAATTACTTCCCCTTCTTCGCCTCCTTCTTCGAAAACTGAGTACGATTCAACCGACTTGAAATCATTCTTAGAGCTTTCTTCGCTTTTAAAACTTTCCTTCAAGTACAAATACTTTTTCGAAACCTTGGAGAGGATTTCAAAAATTTTATTTGAATCTCGGAGTCTAATTAGTGCTTTAATAAATTTAAGTAATTTTAATTATTATAATTTTTGAGAAAATAAAAGTATGCACTTTACCTCGGCGAAATTTTTATTTTCAGGTTCATTTTCACAACCTAATTCCAAGTTTTCTCCGTGAGAAACGTCAAAATTGACATTTACAACATTCTCTTTAAAATAATTGTATTGATTTTCTGGATCAAAATCCCCTTCTTGTGGTATCAGAAAATCTTCGTCAAGGGTCGACAGATTTTCCATGGTGAAAGCAATCGAAAATGCAATTAAAGGCAATTAAAGGTTCGTTACAGAAAAAAAATTCCTGACAGGAAGCTACTTTGACTCGGTATGAAACATCTGCCGAGTAAAACAATGAAGTGAAACGATGATTCGTGCAAGATGGCCATCGATGACGGGTTAGGGAGAGGGAAATAAGGAAATCAATTGGCTATACGAATTTTAAGGTTTAGGCTCAGTTCAGTGAGCTGATATGAGTATTAAGTTTCAGTGAAGAAAGAAATAATTTAGATAGTTGAATTACTGGAGTTCGTTATTATCGGTTTAGAAGAAATAATTGCAAATATCTGAACCACAGATAAATTTGGCCAATTATAATTTTAATGAATTAAGTTAAACAGTGTCTACTAAAGTTTTCCTACGAAATTCCCTGAAAATTCCCGCATTTTTCCCACTGATAATATATAAGATCCCTCTTAGGATAGAATCCATGGCAATATTACAATTTATTTAAAAACTATATTTTTTTAGTACTTATTGTCATTAAGGGCATTGGAACCAAGTGTTAAGCACAAAATGCTATTCTCCATTTTACTCAACGATTATTATAGATAAATATTTTTTTTATCCGTAGCGCTAATCTTTTTTTCAAATATAAGACTGCATAAAGAGCGAAAAAGTATATAATGTCGATACTTTTAACATAAAATGAATAATTCAAAATCTTACTTCAAAATTAAATATTTTCATTTTACTTCAAAAATATTTGAAATAGATATCTTCTTGGTGTGTGCACATAATTCTAGTTAAAAATTGATTAATCATCTAAACGAAAAAAATCCCATGTTTAATATTTATTAAGTAAAATGAAGAAATCGAATTTTGAGATTAGAACTTGGCTTTAACACTCGTAAAAAAGGTGAAATGGTAATTTTTCAAATGAAATAATTTTTCGTAAGATTACAAGACATTTTCAATCGGGATTTAAAGAAATTTCAAGGATTTCAAGTGATTTTTAATTATTTTAAAAGAATGCAGAAGAATTGAATAATTTTCAAAAAATATAAGATTTCAAGTGATTTTATGGAAATTCAATTAAGTCTGTTGCAGCATTTCACGAAAACATGTAAACAAACACAGAAAAATAGCAAAATCTGTGGAATGCCTTAAAATCCGCCATTGTGTCCACATCTTACCAATACGCGGTGTTTGAGGTCGCAAAAATGATGTGTTTGAAGTGTCGTTTTTTTTATCGACAATTATTTGGTTGTACAACAGGAGCTATGTGCTTATTTTCTGCAAAAAGAAATTTGTTTGGCTAAAAAGTGAATTTTTACAAGTGTGGAGACGTGGGTTGAGGGGTGCGGGTAAACAGTACTTACATTTTGCCAAGTCCCTGTCCGAGCAAAAAAGGCACAAAACTTCACTTCAAGGGTGCTTCACTCACTCAGAAAAATTTTCCGAATCTCGCTATGCACTTGAAAGCCCGAGCACTTACGAAAATCGTATAAAAAAAAGAAGTTTGAGAAATCGCGTACTACACATGTGTAAGTACTGTTTACCCGCACCCCTTAACCCGCGTCTCCACACTTGTAAAAATTCACTTTTTACCCAAACAAATTTCTTTTTGCAGAAAATAAGCACATAGATCCTGTCGTACAACCAAAAGATTGTCGATAAAAAAAACGACACTTCAAACACATCATTTTTGCGACCTCAAACACCGCGTATTGGTAAGATGTGGACACAATGGCCGATTTGAGTGAAGTCTACATTAATTTTTAGTGGTTTGAAAATCCTCCAAAACCGTTAAGGGATTTTTAAAGAATTTAAAATAGTTTCAAGATTTTTCTAAGTTTTCAGGAAATTTTTAAGGGATTATAAGAGATTGAAAAAATTTTAAAGAATTTTAAGAGATTGTAAATGATTTTATGAAATTTCAAGAACATTTAAGGTAAATGCACCAGTAATCGTCACTTTAAGCAAAATGAAAGATTTCAAATGCTTATAATACCATGTTATCAGAATCGTGTTTAACATGGTATTATGAGCGTGTGAAATCTTTCATTTTGCTTAAGTTGACGATTACTGGTGCATTTATCTTATAAGAGTGGTGAGTTGTTTTTGTGTGTTCATTCTAATATATTCTTTATTGTAAATAAATTGCTCCCTCGGTTGCAGTTCACTCAGTTGTAGTATTCCTAGAACTTGGGATCGCTCTCAAACTTAGATAAGGGGCGGTAAGGAGTCGAAAGGGAGGCGCTGCCAGCTCGGCAATACCGCAGCTACAAAGAGTGCAGTATCCTAAATCAGTTTTTACTGTGGTTCACTCGGTTCACTCATTCACGGAAAGTAACCAATCAGACGCAACCCTTTAAAAGCAACCAATCAACTTTTTGTGCGATGCGCAACGCATGAGCATCAATGTACATCATTGTGGAGCCCGCAAAGGGGACACTGGTACATACGAACCTGATTTCTTTACCTATTAAATTCACTCGCATAGAGTCTTGACGAACCGAGGCAAGACTACAACTGAGGGAGCACTGTACCTACTTCATGCATAGTAGTTTAAAAATTCCAGTTTCACCATCTGTACTCCATGCCGAAATGCATTAAAATGCATGAAGGAAAAGTTAAAAATTCCATTTTTTTTTGTAATAAAAACTACTTGATCAAACTTTTTTTCACCAGAAATAAATGTAGATAGTTTCTAATATTATTTAAAGCAAATGATACTGTTAATGAAGGGCAAATGCTTGATCTTGAGTCGAAAATTCGCATCCAATTCGTGGCGAAAAATTCAAATAAAAATTTGTTACCTTCATTGAAATATTATATTTAATGATATATTGCCAATTGCTAATAATAGATTTTAATTTTATACAAAATTATTTCGAATTATTAAACAATTAAATTATATGTATATAGTTATTTAAATTCCGTCAAATGAAATTGTAATATATATGATCAATTAAATTGTAAAAATAATAATGATGTAATCTGATACTAAATTTTTAATAAAAATTACATTTAATTATTTCAGAATTTCTATTTTATATAATTTATATTTAAAAAGTTGGATCTCCTGTTTTTTTGTAGATACAACTGTCACGTAAGCGACGTCATTCTAATTATTTTATTTATAAACATTATAACATAATTTATAACTTTATACTCATTGTAAGCCAAGAAGATCAGCCACAATAATAAATGTTTCTTAGCTGGCATTTATTCTAAAATTTCCCCCAATTATTAATCTGTAAACAATATTTAAACGATCTTGGATATTTTTAACTTAATATAAATAAGCCATCAATGACCCTTGCTAGGAGTCACTCATTAAATGAATAAATGTTACTGGACCGGTCGACCCTTCGACACGTGCACTCTTTCACCCTCTTTCCAAGAAGACTTTGAATGATGCAACTTATAGAAAATACAAATGAAATCATCGCAGATCTACAGAATATTTAAAAATGTTCTAGAATATTCTAGAAAATTCTAGAACATCATTGCACCGGGGTGAGGAGATACAGAGGGTGCCCAAAATGATATATAAACAAAGGAATGATCCTCAGGAGTGAGCTCTTCAGTATTTCTACTCAACGACAACCCCGAAGAAGAGAGTGCTCCACCATAGTCAGTCAGTCACCCTCAATCAGTCTGGCATCTCTTTAAAAATTCAACCACCGAGTCTGCGGTTCAGAACGAATCTTTTCACTACCATCGGAACTCTAAGTGTCATCGAAACTAACTTAGTCTCCGGCAGGAACATCGAACTTATTGTCAAGAAGTGATCTCGGACTTAGACTGAAGAAACAATCATCATCGAGGTTCAACTTATTTTGAGAGTGCCAAGTTCCTGTCCGAGCAAAAAAGGCACAAAACTTCACTCGAAGGGTGCTTCACTCACTCAGAAAAATTTTCCGAATCTCGCTATGCACTTCAAGGCCCGAGCACTTACGAAAATCGTGTAAAAAAAGAAGTTTGAGAAATCGCGTACTACACATGTGCTAGTTACTTGAATATAGTAGGTATACTCGAATTACTGTCTGAGTGTTCTGACATCCAGAACCCCATGCTAGTCGCGTCTCTGAGATCTGAGTTTTTCTAGATGAGGAATTTTTAAGTTCCATTAGCCTTAAGGGCGATGGAATATGAAAGTAAAAACTGTCAACAAACTGTCAAAAACTGTCAAAATCTGTAGAAAGACACAAGTCTATCACCAGGATTTTCAAATAGCCTCTCAAAGGCAAAAGGGGGAAAATTTCTATGTTTTTGATAGCAACAAATAGAGAGAAGAAATGTATCGAGGGGGCTTGATGATCAATTCTTCGAAAACTCACTTTTATAGTCCCAAAATAGCGTTTAATTATTTCCTATCAGAAACGGCGGACATTTTGACTTCCATGATGGAAGAAACTAAATATTGACAGCACGTGTTGGCTTCCTGCTAGAGAAATTCTCCTATTGGTCAATTTAATTCGATTTTGAATCGCGCGGTAGATTACAGTCAATTGCAGAATATCTCTAGCAGGAATCAATATTTAGTTTCTTCCAACATAAAAGTCAAGATGTCCGCCGTTTTTGACAGGAAATAAAATACGCTATTTTGAGACTATAAAAGTGAGTTTTCGAAGAATTGATCATCAAGCCCCCTTGATACATTTCTTCTCTCCATTTGTTGCTATCAAAAACATAGAAATTTTCCCTCTTTTACCTTTGAGAGGGTATTTGAAAATGCATCAGATAAGTTGACAGAATTAGACAGGCGCGTAACAAATGTCTCAAAACCGTGGGTGTCGGGAAAACCACCCTACACATTAAAAATGAATTAAAAAAAAACACAAAAAGAACAGATTAAAAACCCTCAAAAAGTGCGTTTATTGTGAAATTGTATTATCCATCTAATAATTTAGACAACCATGCATATTGCAAGTAGGTATACTCGAATTATTGTCTGGGTGTTCTGACACCCAGAACCCCGTGCTAGTCGCGTCCCTGGGATCTGAGTTTTTCTACATGAGGAATTTTCAAATTCCATCAGCCTTAAGGGCGATGTCAAAAACTGTCAAAATCTGTGGAAATAATTAAAGCTATCATGTGGACTTGAATTTTTCCAGCCAAAGGCAAAAGAGGGAAAATTTATAGGTTTTAGATTGTGCCGGGAAAGTCATTTTATTATATTATAACTCTAGATTCCCGTGAATGTCAAGGCGGGAGTCTTTGACGAATCAATTTAAAGTCTAAGATAGAGTAGGTTCCTTATCGACTAGCAGCGAAGTCTTGCGCTCGAGCGGTAGCGAGTGCGCAACCTTATCGACTCTGCGTGGTCGCGAACGGCTGAGAGGAACTCACTCTTGTATCACCCTTCCCAGCGAAAGGAGGTTTTGTAAATTATATACTTCGTCTACAGAATTATAATCCTGGTGTATTGTGTGATTGAGTGATTTAGTCGAATAGAGACGAATTTTGTATTACCGGATTATTATAGTCGAACTAATGTGCCCGGTAAGAAGAGAAGAATTCAAAAAAATTCAGAATTTGAATTCCCATTAATGTGCTACTTTTCCTCCATGGAAAGTTCCACCAAAGAGTAGAAAACTAGCTGTCTAGTTGTATCAACTTTTGTACTCATTCAATGAGCACTTTGCTTCCTGTAAGCAAATTTGATTTGCTTCATCATAGAGGAAGCATTAAGTATATTTTACATCAGCATTAAATTTTGATTATTTGAGAAGTTATATTAAAAAAAATTCATTTTCGAAAATTACAATAAAGCATAACTTTCTTATTTCTCAACTAAATGCATTAATCATACAGATCAATCGATTCGTCTCGACATAAAGAATATTTATTTTCCTTACGTCAACTCAAAATTTTAATTATTTTAAAACATAGAGCGAAAAATTAACTTTCAAAATGATAAATAAACATAACTTCCTTATTTTGTAATGAAATGCATTAATCAATAGGTCAATCGATTCGTCTCGATGAAAGGAATATTCATTTTCCTTACATCAGCTTTAAATTTTCAATATTTGAGGAGTTATAGTGGAAAAATGAATTTTACGAAAATGATAAAAGTACATCAAACTTTTAAAATTAAATATTTTCTGAAACCCTTGTAAGAAATTCAAGTAGGTATATATTGGAATAACTATGCAAAATTTCATCAATTTATCTCTACGCGTTTTCAACAAATTGCTGGATCGTGACACACATACACACACACACACACACATCCCGCCATCTTTTCAGATCATCATATTAGATATATTGCCCTTGAAATATGTTCAAAAAAACCTTTTTTAGGAAACTGGATTTTGTCACCACTACATAGCTTCCTCATAGCATACTCTATGAGGAAGCAAAAGAAACAAAATCTATTCCTTTCAATCGACTCAGAAAGTTAAATGGAAGAGTATTCAGAGGAGAAATAAAACCGTTAATTCTACTAGGATTTTTTTGACATTTTTTCAACACAAAGCTTCCTCTGCGAGGAATATTTTATATTATTTCATATTTTATTTAATGAAAAGTAATACATTTTGGAAAATACACTGTAAAATACACTTTTGAAAATCCTTTTCACATGTGACACTATTATGTATTTTGAGAGGTTAGATTTCCCTCACCGGTGTGAATCTTGGCGAACCTCGTGAATTAACAGTTATTCTTCTTCCGTATTTTCTTTATTTTAAGACTTACATACGAGAGGCTGAAAGTATCCCACTTTTACAAACGAAATATTCAATGAAATGCATTAATCCTACAGATCGCGTCCCAAATCAACTATCCAGTGGGTATATGATATTTAAAGACGTCTTTAGAACGTCCAAAAAAACGTCCTAAGTCAGGCTAAAAAACTTCCTAAAAACGTCCAATGTTCCAAAAACGTCCTACAAACGTCTTTAGAACATTGTATGTTTTTAGAACGTTATTTGTCCTGACTTAGGACGTTTTTTGGACGTCCTAAAAACGTCTTGGGGGATTCGTGCCCACTGGATACCACCATATGTTTCGCTCGGATCATCAATTTTACGCGCAGATTTACACTAAGTAAAAACATCTTCAACCCAAAAGATTTTCAAGTTTTTAACACAAAATGAAAATTATGGGTCGAGATTTTTCTTCCCAAATGACCATTTTGAAATTTTTTATTAAAACTTGAGATTTTGGTTATTAAGAATAATATTCACATGTACTTCAGCGTGGATTTGTAACATTGTGATGTAATTATAAATTATCCACAGAGAAAATCAAGTTTGATTTCAAAGTGAAATTCGTACATTGTCATCTAATTAGCTCTATGTCTATAAATGATTCATAATTAGTATATTTGTTTAGTGTCCTAAAATGAATCTCCATCTTTTTACCTTTCTGTATCCTTCGTCTATCCATGTCTATCCACACCAATCTTTTCATATCCCTTTTGCAATCTATGGATTGAAAGTGTACACTTGGAGGGGATAGAAAATCTATAAAATATATATCCTTTTTGTCGCACGCCAATGTGCTAAATTATAATTCTATTTCGTTTGACTCTGTATTCTTTGTAAAATAAACGAAGACAACTGATTGGTGGTCCCGAGACAAGCGTCAGGACTCTTAACCAAGCACCCCAGTGGAGCTCGCCCGCATTGCTCTCAGCCAATCACTTCATTACTTTCAATGGCGCTCTTGGCCGGCGAACTCCCTGAGTATCCGTGTGGAGTCGAGCTCACGTTTGGCTCGCGCAGACTTTCATCTCGACCAATCGTGACGCTCGATCTTCCCCACCAGTGCAATGGTTCGCCGGACAAAGGCTATAAGACGCGTTGCTTTTCAGAGTTCGCCCTCTTGCGTTTGGAGAATCGAGACCTACAACAAGGGTTCCCCGCTCGTCAAACCGATTACCTTTTTCAGAGTCTTGACGCTGTCTCGCACCATCGGGTGCCTATTCCTTTAAAAACTTTACGATTTATTTTTTTTTTATTATATATTATTTCATTTTTACCTATTCTCATCCTTCCTCTTATTCCAAAAACCCGAAACCGAGTTCTCGAGTACCCTCCGCGGTACCGGCCCAGAACCGGGGAGGACTGTAGGAATATCCCTTCTCTTATCCCAAAAACCGAGTTCTCGAGTATCCTCCGGGATACCGGCCCTGAACCGGGGAGGACACTAAGAAAAATCCCTTCCTAAAAATCAACGACTTTTCCACCTTGATTAATCGATTTTTGTGAATCAGTGCCGCGAGTGTAAGACGGTAAATGCCGCCAGTTAATGCAGTGACAAAAGTTCGCCCGCGTCCCAGCCTGAAGAAACGGCTCAACGATAAGAGACGTCGAGCTTTGGAGGCTCTCAAGCACGCTCCTCCGGGTTCTCAAATAGAGATCCCAGACGGCTATCGCCGTGATTACGTCAGGAAAGCGTCCGCGCCGAGCAACCCTCTTTCGGCCAAAAGGCAACCGGTCTCACGTCCAAGTGGTACTTCGAGTACACCGCGTTTCGACCTAGATGACGTCCTCGGGGAGAACAATTTCAAGCTTCACAACGGGCTACCTGTCACACTCGGGAAGAGTCTCGATTTCCGTCCACGTATTATCGACGTGAGAAGCCTACGGACAGACACTACGGACGGTAGTGGAGGTGGAAAAAAGTGACAGCGATGATAGTGACATTTTAGAAATTCAGGCCTCGCCGATCAAATCATCCCCTTCAAAAGGAATCGCGATTGGAGACTCATGCTCGATTAAATCGCGATATCTCATCCTTTCGTCGCCTCGCAAATACGCTCCATCAAAATCCCGTATCACGCGTTTGGATTGCGCGCGTACCGTCCCAGCTCCGGAAAATTTCCAGCCTGAGGCGGGAGGCACGCAGGACCAGAGGAGCAACGGATTAAATCGGTGGTCACCGTCCCGACCAAATCACCACGTCGACAGCTTTTCTAAAAGCTCTCCACAATAGTTCTTTTAAGAACTCCCCATCTTTTTTTTTTCTCAAACCAAACGGCTTTTTTAGAGCCTAATTCTAATCTGCTCTTTTCAGGGCTCCGAAATATGTTTTCTCCTTGTTCCACCTTTCCCTAATCCAACATTCGGAGTTTACAATTAATTTTCCTATCCCCCAATCTATCTCTATTTCTGATAATGTCTATCACTTTTTAACTTTTAATCTATTTATTTGCAAAAAAATTGTATTCCTTTCTATCCCTAATTCTATCTCCCTTGTTAGAAAGTATCTTTTTATATACCCAATGCTATCTCTCCCTTATTAACTTCTTAATTTTCATATTGTTATAGCAAAGCCCTTTTAATTGTTTCTTAAAGATTCTGTTTTCTTTTATTTAAATTGAAATGATAAAGTCACTGAAAAAACACCAACCGTTTGTTTAATATACACTTATGAACTTCCATTTATTCAATAAGAGAGTTATCAACAACATACAATAAATTTAAAGAATAGTAGAAATATAATTTTGCCGCAGCTGGCGGATTAAACTTCCACTGAGTACCACATTATGCGAGATGTCGAATAAAGATATTGGATTCAGCGGATGCCTCACTAAATAAAGCACGGAGCTGGTTAGCAGCTTCAACCAAGTTGGTACCACAATCACTGTAGAGAGTGAAACTTACACCTCGACGTGCGGTGAACCTCTTGTACGCTGAGATGAAACCGTCAGCATCATAGCTAGTGACGGCTTCCAAGTGCACAGCCCTTGTAGCAAAACATACAAAGACCACAATATAACCCTCGTAAGCCTTATAACCGCGACCTTTAGTCGTACGTATCCAAATTGGTCCAGCATAAACCAGACCACTGACGACAAATGGTCTTGTAGGTCGAGCAACTCGATTATTAGGTAAATGACTCATCACCTGAGTACAGATGGCGGCATGATACCAAGCGCAAGTAACGCATCTATGTAACACATTCTTTACAGCAGTACGTCCAGCAATGATCCAATATCTCCTACGAAGATACGACAACGTCAGCTGAGTTCCTCCATGCAACATTGCACAATGTCCATTCCTAATAATGAGAGTAGTAAGCACTGATTCCCTTGGTAGTATGTGAGGGTACTTCTCATCGAAGTCAAGAACAGCATTCTTCAGACGACCTCCTAGTCGAATCAAGCCATCAGCATCCAGAAATGGTAGCAAATGAATCAGTGAACTTTTATTCGAAACCGACAATCCTTTACGCAGTTGATTGATTTCTTCTGAGTAATGTCGTCGTTGCACATAGCCAATCAAACGCCGTCGCGCTTGCTCCAAAGCAGTAGGATTCACCCTGCAAAGCAGCAGGTCATCCTTTATTCCACGAAGTCCTTCATAGAATCTCCAGCAGAGAGCAGTTATTCTCAATAACTTCGTCAATGTTGAATATTGACTCAAAAGCGACCAGAGAGGATCCAAATCCATCGTGACAGTATGGTTGAAGATTCTCTCCTTTCGATCCGTAGTAGAGTCTATCGTTCCCGTTGACATCGGCCAGTCAGTAGAAGGCCCGGACAGCCATTTCGGACCATTCCACCACAGAGGGTGTCGCTCCAGACGCGACGGCGACACACCACGAGAAACACAATCCTCTGGATTGTCGACTCCTAGTACATGATGCCAGATAGCATCAGACAGAGTAGATTGGATCTCTGCCACCCGATTCCCGATGTAGGTCTTCTAACGTAGTGGGTGTGCTTTAATCCAAGAAAGTGTGTTGGCAGAGTCTGACCAAAGATTAGATTCTACAGCTGGAGAGAATCCAAGGAAACTTTGCAGATGCGAAATCAAGCGTACAAGAAGTAAAGCAGCACATAATTCCAAGCGTGGGATACTAGTTGCTCCAAGACGAGCCACCTTAGTCTTAGGCAGCACCAGAGAAACTTGATACTTATCAGGGTCTGTCCTAACCCTCAGATAAACAACAGCTCCAATGGCCTTCTGTGAAGCATCTGGGAATCCATGCAATTCACAGCCAGAGTGATCAGAGGAGCAACCTAGCCACCTAGGAATAGAAAGGGAAGAAATATTCATCAGCTCTAACCGATATCTATTTCAGGTAACAAGATGCTCATCTGGAAGCGGTTGATCCCAGTCGATCTTGATTTTCCACAGCTCCTGCATAAATATTTTTGCAATAATTGATACCAGAGCCAGCCACCCTAGCGGATCAAAGATTCTATCGATTTCTGAAAATACGCTCCGCTTCGTTACCGCACCCCTTTCCGATGGTAGATTGACCTGGAACCTAAAGCAGTCAGAACCAGGCTGCCACAAAATCCCAAGAGCTCTAAAAAGTGCCTCCTGAGTAAATTGGAAAGATGAAGATACCTCTCGATGATTATCCGGGATCCCCTGTAAAACCTCTTCACAGTTGAATAACCATTTTCTCAGGAGAAATCCGCCCAACTTAAGAAGCAAGTCGGTCTGACGAAGCTTCTCCGTAGCAGTAACAAGATCATCGGCTCCTGATCGTACATCGTCTATGTAAATTTCTCTCTTCAAGACCTCGCTCGCCAAATAGGGAGAATGGGCAAAATCAAACGTTACGGTTTTGAGGTAATATGTCTGAATTTCATCGGCCGGACTTGACCTCCAGAGAATCTTTTGATAAGGATAGTCTTCGGGATGAATCCAGATCCGACGAAACATCTTTTCGATATCGGCCGTAAAGACGATTCGATGCATCCTCCAACAAAGAATAACAACGGCCAGTTCAGTCTGCAGCTTAGGGTCCGTATGCAGCATGTCATTCAGCAAAATCCCCTTATCCGTCCGTTGTGAAGCATTGAAGACAATTCTCACCTTAGTACTCGAACTGGTTTCCTTCAATACACAATGATGAGGTAGAAAGTAGCCTCTTGTTGACTGAAGTTCATCAGGATTGGTGACCAATTCCATCTCGCCCAGTTGAGCATACTTCTGTATACCTCGAGCGTAAGTCTTGCATAGTTCAGGGTCGCGACGAAATCGTATCTCCATGTGTAACAACATCCGATATGCTGCAGATCGAGAATCACCCAAATCAATTGAACGATCCTTAATTGGAAGTCGTACCACATAACGACCATCCTTCGAACGTTGATAGGTATTAAGGTAGAGTTTCTCGCATTCCTCTTCATCAAGGTTGAGCTTAAATGTTTGGAGAGGTATATCTTTCTGAACTATAAAACGTCGTACCAGGTCTAGCAATTCCAGTAGGTCCGCCTAATGACCGTTTGATTACGCCATCCTCAATGACCTGCGAATAAACATCCGCACCCAGGATCATCTCAATCATACCACCTCGATTGACAGTTGGATCTACCAATTCAAGACCGTGTAAGTGGGTCCAATTCTCCATAGAAATAGTATTTGATGGTACATAAGATGTGGGTTTTGACAGTATCACAGCCCGCACATCCAAGTGGATGACTAAATTCAGCCGAGAATGTATTCTAATAAAAGTAAAAACTCTAGTGGTGGGAGTCTTCTGATCTCCCACTCCTTGTATACAGATGATGGCCTTGTGACACTGTAATCTCAACCTATGAACCGAAGACAGTGAAATAAAGGATGTTTGGGCACCCTGGGCCAGTAAAGCACGAGTGATGTGTAGAGTTCCGTCATATGATTCCACGTGAATGAGAGCCGTGGCTAAGAGTACCGTTCCGCCTAGTCATACGTTAGGCTGAGGATTTACAGCGTTCATCAGACCCTGCGAAATGGATGGAGTAGGATTCCAAGTAGGATGGGTGGAATTAGGGTTAGTTACAGTGGATGATACAGGTGCATCGATAACATGGTGTGCAGAGGTATTCGGGCTAACAACCAGATTCATAGAGGCATCAGGATGCAACATAGTATGGTGATGACCACTACAAGTCTGACATCGTTTCTTGGATAAACAGGACCGGTGCAAATGTTTACCCAAACAGTTATAGCAAAGGTTGTGCTTTCTCACCAATTCTCGACGTTGCTCCACATTCTTGGATCGGAATACCGGGCAAAAAAGAACAAAGTGGACACTTGAACACACTGAGCAGGGGTGTTCCTCTTTAATTGGAGTATTGTGAGCAAAAGCACTTCTCTTGTTGCTCTTAAAACCTGAAGGTTTATCTCTTGATGCACTGGGTGGGCCGGGTGAGCTGATCTTTGCAGCTTGGGTAGCTTCCAAAGCACACACCTTACGATCCAAAAAGGTCTTGAGTGTCCCAAAAGTCGGGTATTCGGTCGAAGCTCCTGCTTTATCCTCCCAAGCCCTCCTAGTTTGATGATCGAGCCGTTGTAGAGTCATAGAAACCAGAAGGTAATCCCAAGAGTCTGTAGGCCTATTCATGGCCTCCAAAGCATCAATAACCTCGTAGGTATTGTTGAGTAATGTCCGAAGTTCCCCTGGATCCTTCTTGGACATGGGTTTAATATTGAAGAGCCTGGACAGATAAGAATTAATTATGACTCTTTTATTATCATACCTTGTGACTAGAGTTTTTCAAGCTCGTTCAAAATTGTCCCCAGTAGTTGGAATATGAACCAAAAGTCTGTCAGCATCCCCCGTCAAGCTAGTTTTCAAGTAATGTAACTTTTGTACATCCGGAAATTCATTATTTGACTTCACCATGGACTCAAATAAATCTCTGTATGCAGGCCACTCCGTATATATTCCTGAAAACTTTGGCAGCTCCATTTGTGGATACATCCCTCCTGGTCGAACATTTACATTGATGGGATTGTTTTCACCAGGAGTGTGTGTCATGGTCGTAATTTGTGAAGTAGGTTTAGGCGCCAAAGTATCCAGAAGATTCAGCATGTAAGCCTTTGAGGTTGTATATTTATCCTCACATTGTGTGTTTACATCCTCACTGAAATACGGATTTGTTATTTTTTCCGTTTTAACCTTAAGGAGTTGGTCATGATTATCATCAAATTTTTTCCACTTTTTATCGAGTGAATTCATGCACGTAGTCACCAAATTCACAAACCTGATTTTTTCAGGTTTGTAATAGCATTACAAATAAATGCGAACAGTTCATTTTGCACAGAAATAATTTCACTAACTGTTGGCATCTTGAAAATAATATTCACAACAAGTGTCAAGCAAAAATAATATTCAAATAATATTCGTGGTAGCAAAATAAGATTCACCACTAGAAGAAACAATAATAGTCCCAGTAGAGAGTTGTCACGTAACAAATTCCAATCGAGAAGCAATTAGTCTGTTATCTCCAGACAGATAACACATACACAGCACTGTTACGTGTAAGAGTGTGTTATCGCTTGATGAAATGAGCGAGAAAATTCCATATGCCATGCGCCAAATAAGTAAAACCACAATTTCGAATAGTTATTTCAGATTCTGTCACTCATCACTATAAATGTTACCGGAAGCACAATTAAATAAATTTTTACACAGCTTAAGAAAGTCACTATCCGGCTCGAAGGACCAAAAATGTTATAGCAAAGCCCTTTTAATTCTTTCTTAAAAATTCTGTTTTCTTTTATTTAAATTGAAATGGTAAAAACACCAACGTTTGTTTAATATACACTTATGAACTTCCATTTATTCAATAAGAGAGTTATCAACAACATACAATAAATTTAAAGAATAGTAGAAATATAATTTTGAGGATAATTATGTAACGCGTGACACAAGCAACCGGCTTCCTTGCCCAAGACCATCGTACTCACACTTTCTCACCACCGTACCACTCTACTCAATTCGCCTGGTGAAGGTGGGGAAAAAGGAGAGTCGAGCAGGGGCAATAGAATAGCCCTCGAATTCCAAATTCTACAAGAAATAATAACGAAGTCCTGAACACATATTATAAACTCGCATAGTAATTTTATAAATACAATATTTTGTACATATATATTATATACATATATTTATATATATTATTATATACATATATATTATATATTATATGGTAAAAACCAATATTACTCATCCACGTTTTTCTCTTTGAATCTCTTCATTCTATTCGTTTTTTATCTCTTGTCTGTCTCCGCCTATCTCTTTCTATCTCCATATATCTGTCCATCTATTTTTCTATCTTCATTTCAATCCACATCCACGCCTATCCCTTTTTATCTCTTGTCTATTTCCGCCCATCTCTTTCTATTTCCATCTCAATATACATCAAAGACGATCTTTTTTAATCTCTACTTCTCTGTTTTATTTCTATCTTTGTCTATCCTATCTATTTTAAGAAGATAAGTTCAGAAGTAGGCTGGGACAGAAATCAGGGGATTGAAACTCTTAGTAGTAAATTTCGATTGACAAGGAAATAGAAGGAGATAGATGAGTATAGGGGAGGGATTTAAAGTGACAGAAAAGAGGGATTAAAATGGTGCGAATTTTGATTGACAAGAAGATAGAAAGTTATAGGCGATAAAAGGAGAGAGATAGGTGATTGACAAAGAGATAGAAAGAGGTAGAAGAGAATGGACAAAAGATAGAAAGAGATAAAGAACTGGAGTTTGAAAGAGTTAAGCGTTGATGTGGTATGAGATGGAAATAAAAAGATATAACAGGAGATAGACAAGAGATAGAAAAGGATAGAAAAGAGGAGATTCAAAGAGATAGGTATGGATGTGAGTTGATATGGAGATAGAAAGGGATAGGCAGGTGTATAGAAAGAGATAGAAAGTAATAGGCGGAGATAGATAAGAGACAGAAAGGGATAGAAAAGAGGTGATTATAAGAGATAAGCGTGAATGTAGATTGGAACGAAGTTAGAAAGAGATAGAGGGGATAGACGAGAGATAGAAGGAGATAGAAAGAGATAGAATTTCTATCTCTTTACATCCACCAGGGTTGGCCCAGAAATGGCCCATTACTAGACCGAAAGTCAATATTACTCTGGTAAACCATATTTGATGTTAAGAAGCCAAAGTCCTAAGCAGTAAAGTCGGAAGGACTACTTCAAATGGTTTTAGAAGTAGAAAAGCCAGAGTCTAGCCCAGCAATGGCACTTTACTGGGTCGAAAGTCGGTATACTATTACTCCGCGGTAAATCATGTTGGACTTTAAGCCGCCAGAATCTGCATGGCTCAGCAATGACTCTATTATATCAATAAATACTACGGTTTAACGTTTTATAAAAGTAAACATTGAAAATATAAAAAGTTTCATATACATATTTTATTCATTGTTAACGCAAAAGCTTTTTTAAATGATGTTATCTTGAAATGATTTAATATTTGTGTATATGGTTGATTGTGAGTGTCTCGTGAAAAAAATGTTGGAACACCAACTCATGAGTTAGAGTAATGGTTTAAGTTATTGACTTCCGTCCCATATAGGTCATCCTTTCGATTCCTCCCGCATAGTGTGCGAAATTTTATTTGTTATATTAGCGTTAAAGATTACAAATAACAATTAGTTATAAGCGTATATTCATAATATATCTACGAATGAATCACGTTCTTAATTAATAACATTTATTTATTTTTTTTGTAACTTCTCAGTGTCCGCCCGACAATGACTTCTCATCAGGGCAAGTGCCCTGATGAGAATGTAATTCTTAAGGTCGATAGAAACTTCAGTAAATTAGTTTTATTGTGCATTCAAAGCTGTAATTTAATTAAATTTAAGAAAGTAATTTAAAAAAAAACATATAGGTATAAGCGTCCTGTAAGGCGCTAGTTTCCCGAAGTGAACAAGAACGCGATGAGAATGTGCCCGCAAAGCGGGCAGATTTTTGCTTTAAAATTCCATCACCCTTAAGTAAATTAAATTATAATATTAGGTATTATATCATGTTACATTACCTCAGAATTATAATCACCAGCTCGAACAAAATATGTGCCCTTGTTATATCCTTCGAGGCAATGCGCTGCAGTTAAAACGTGCCTTGATGATATCATTACAGCTCCACACCAGTGATTTGATTTGGTGTGTCCACGAACACGAATACTTGCCTTAAATAATTAATTAAAGTGTTAAAATTTCCAGAGATACAGAGAAAATCAATTTTGTAGAAAAGATACTTCATATATACTTATGAAAAATGATAAACTCGCGTAAATAGATATTAATAGTAGGTATTAATAAATAGGTATTAATTTACAAGACTATAAATTTTCAAGATTTTAAATGTTCCCCCAAAAAAGGCTGATATAGGCATGAAATTTGAGCTTTTGAAGCCCGGGATTCTGGTCTTCGGATTGAGCTTCATTCCAAATCAATCTGAAAATTTCCGAATCATTCCAGAATTTGTATCCGAACCAAATAGTTACATTCCGATTTAATTCGATCAAAATCAATCCGAACCTTTAATCCGATTGAATCTGAATGTTTTGGAATCATTTAGATAGATCGAATTAATTCCGATTCATTCGGATTAAAAGTTCGGATTTGTTTGTATTGATCGAATTTATTCGGATTGAAATTTCGGATTAATTCGGATAGAAAACTTCCTTTGGATTGGATCAGAATGAAACTGATTCGGATACAAATTCCTGAATTGATTCGGAAGGAATTTAAATCCGAGACTTTCGCAAGCGTAACGTTTACGAACCGTAGAAAAATGCAATCTATACACAGAGAGAAATAAGGTTTGAAAAAATGGAAATATCCCACTGTTTAAAACCTTAAAAAAATCAAAATTTTCAAGGAGAAATTCATGGTTCAAAAGCATTGAATGTGTTCACGCTCGAAACATACGGTACTTATAGTTTTGCACTATGAACATCATCCTTCAAAGGCATGAGTAGCATAGGCCAGAACCGTGGAATAGTTCACCGTCCAAAGTCAATAAGAGTTTCAACCAGCGTTGCCAGACGTAGGGTAATTACCGTACCTGTACGATAATTTTGAGCAATGTACGGTATACGATTACCCTACAATAAAGTACGGTAAGTGTACAGTAATTTCGAAAAATTTAGGGTAATTTTTTTTCTTTTTTTGCACGACTTTTGAAGAAGACCAGCGCGGAATCACTGGGGGAAATCTGGCAACACTGGTTTCAACGTTTTAAACTGTGATTTTCTTGGGTTCCCCATCCATGTATAGTATACTATAGATAGCTATCGCGGCTATAGCGTTAGGCCTTGGAGAACATGGAGGGAGAACCCAAGAGTTTCGCAGTTTAAAACAGTAAAACTCTTGGATTTGAAGCATGTACTCTTCCAAGCGTTTCAATCATAGACTTCGTGATTTCGGACCACGAAACTAATGTGGATAAAGCATGAATGCCCTCGTTTTAATTCGTGAATAAATTCATTGCTTTCAAACAATTAATTCACGGACTAAACTCCTAAAATTCATGCTTATTTATTAAGATAAACTGACTTCTTTTTTTAAAAAAGTGATCAAATTGACTGCGACTGGAGATTACGCATAATCATTCAAAAATTTATTAAGATCATATGAGTTGCTGGATAGTAGTGTATAAAGGGTACATAAAACTCACATGACCGTTCAAATGGACATTTCTTCCACTGGAAGTTATGGGCTTACTCAAAATTCCCTCGATACATGAAGCGTTTGATTGTCTTGTAACTTTATTTTGATATTACTTGGCAAACAAATTCATAACTTTTTTTTTATAACAAATAGAAAAAATTTGACACATATAATCTTCAGAACAGTTTGAAGCATAACTCCTCCAATTTTCATGTAAAAATATTCAGTAGTTTGTTTTTTGGAGCGAGTTAATGGAAAACTATTTATTAAACTTTGCTTTTCACAAAATCGAGTTTTGGTAAGGTGGTCGTGGTCAACTTCCGAACATTGTACACACGCATGAAAAATTTTACATCTGAAAGGACTTTAAATATTGGTTTAGCCACATATATGTTAAAAACACCTTCATTTCAATCTAGACAGTTTATTCACAAGACACATATAGTTGAGAGTGTATTTTACAGTTTAAAAAGAAGACTCTTTTAGGATTAGGAAATTTGAAATTGACCGTTTATAGATACTGTATTCATCTGTATTCATTTTTAATATGAGGCCCAGATTTCTTTAAATCCTGAAAGATTATTCTCTTATTTTTGTGCTATAATTTACCTGCCATGGATAGGAGCCTCTGGGTGCTGTCGATCCTCTGATTACTTTTTGCATGATTCTATCGTCATGTTCTTCAAAATCATCAGCACGTTTTCCACAATCGACTGGCAGTATATCATTGATATCTAATTCCAAAATATTTTCTGCTGATTCATACCGATACTATTTTAAATAAATAGATAAAAATTAAAATATAATAATTTTAGGTTAAAAAATTTTGGAGCGTATTGAAAGAAAAATAACAACAAATTTTTATGTAGAATCAGACAAATCTCCCATCTCACGTTTTACTTCTTATGCCAAAATTGCAAAGATACATTGTTTTCTGCTCAAAAACAGATACTAAGCCTAATTTCTGTCATCGATTAACCGATCTCGATGGAAAGACCCATCAAACAATGTATCTTTGCAATCTTTTCATGTAAAGTAAAGGTAAGGTGGAAGTGATTCCATAGATTTCACCATCTGTCGTAAAGTAAAAAAAAAGTTATGACAGCTAGCTGTATGTACACGCAGTATTTATCAGAACAAATCTGAAAAGTTACTAATATGTAATTTACCTCAAGATTTGTAATATCTCCTTTAGTGCAAATTACTCCAACATCTTCACTGTGATCACAGTTATGTTGGCCCCAATGATTGTGTTCACATCGTAACAGCTGTGATTCGTTGCCTTGGCAGAAAACCTGGTACCCAATTTAAAAATGTTACAAAATAAGATAATAAATCTTAGAAGGAAAAAATATCTAAATTTGATTATGTGGTATATTTTTCCATGATAATAAATCTTAGAATTACAAAACTTATTATAATAGAATTTATTTTGTCTCTTGACAAACTTTATCATAATATTCTTATTGCTTATTCCTGTTGGAAGTAAAAAGCTAATTTGATTCTTTTGTCAATATTCAGTAATTATATAGAAAGAAAAAATGAATCCAAATTTATCCTGCCCTATGGATGCCAAAATCTATGTATTTCTATCCTTTTTTTAATCTACCTAACCGATCGCGATTACATTGTTATTAGACTGATTGCTCACTTCATGCGTAACCAGTGGTATATACTTCTATAATGAATATACACAATAAATTTCCACAGTCGGCCAATCCCACTTAGTCAATCGGCATTTATGACAATCTCCCCCCCTCCCCCTTAGCTGCATGCTCACTATGCCCCTATAATTATGTACGTACTTTTATAAAGTACTTACTTCATCTAACCAAATTGGTCCGCTACCTGCTCCAAAAAAACCATGTTTCATAACTTTTGCTGGCCCTCCATAATTTAAAAAACGGCAAACAACCGTAGCAGCGTTCTCCAAGAAATCGTCATCACAAACTGTTCCCCATATGCCGTGGTGACGAATTTCTACTCTTCCCTCCATCGGGTTACTACCATTAGCTAATCTCATATCGAATGCAGACTACACAGAGAAAAATGTGTTTTAATAATGCTAGCATTATTTCACAGGTACATATATAGCTTATAGCCTTAGTTCATGCAATAATTATATGCATATTTACACTTTACATTGCAATATTTCGCATTTTCGTCAGATTTATCTGGACAATCAAACACTGAGTCACAGATGAATGCAATTGGTACACACATTGGACTCTCCTCACATTTCCAATAACCATCTTGACAATTATCAACAGCCTTCTTACAAAAGACGCCCACGGCTTCTTCAGGTTGGCAATTGTGAACTCCCCATCTGTCAAAATAGGTAAATATCTCGTTGAAAGGATATTATAGTATATTTTACAACTAGATTGAGATCTTTCTATTTATATACGGAAAAAAATGGAAGTCAGTGGTTTGGAAACACAATTACACAAATTCTTTACACAGAAATGTTATATAAGACACGAGTCCAAAAATACGGTAATTATTCCTAAAAGATAAGTAATACTTTTATAATCATGGGTCGTTTCTGGCGCGCATCTTTAATTATTTTCCTTCGTCACCTGGGTATTCTAACCTCACCTGCCAATGAGTTAGAAATATTTTCTCTTTTAGGAAAATATTTTTAAGTTCTCCTAATTTGCCTCTGGGTAACTTCGGTGTTTCGATGAGATCATTCTTCATCGTCCGCGCTCACTAATAGGAGTAAATTATCGCTTTCACTTCGAAACACTCCGAAAAACCCCCACTTTTTTTCAAGATCCAATCCCCGACTGACCATTGGAGGGGGAACTCCCGGTCGGATCTATAAAGATCCGCGCCTAATGTGAAAGAGGAATCTGTCCTCGACTCGCCCCCAGCAAAGACCTCCCTACATGGTTTCTCCAACCAGCGGAGCGTCTCCCTGCACACAACCGACAACCTATTAAGTACTATCCCTATCATTCATCACCCAGATGCGATCACCCACCATTTCATTTCAAACTCACCCCTTTGCAAATGTCTTGAAATGTTAAGTAATGTGTTTGAGACTGATCCGGTTTACACCGTCGAGTGTAAGTATAGTTATACGGGCGTAGAACTGTTGGGAGGAGCTAATCTTGCGCCTCGAAGTGAGCGAAAATAAAGGGTTGTCATTCAAGCAAAAAAAAAACACATAAACCAAGAGGTTAAATCTAAAAAAAAACAGAAGAATTTTATAAGTTCTACGCGCGCGTGACTATACTTACACGCGCCTAAACTCGACGGTGTAAACCGGGTCACTTTCGATTAGAGGCTATACATATACTGCATAAGACATATAGGCAAATCCACGAAACCTTTAACTTTTTTGTTACTCGGATGTTTAACTATGATAAACCAGTTAAAATGGGATTTGAGGTCATGTAGTTTTATATTTAAGTATATTTCTAACTATTTCAATGATATTAAAGGATCAAAAAGAAATTTTCAAGCGTTTTGACGACTTTGAATTAAAAAATCATTGAAAAATAGCTTATTTTCAAGCGTAACTCTGAAACTTTTTTTTTTGTTCTTTTAGTTCTACCTTTTTGAGGGTTTTATCGATCGATTTGAAATTTACACCATATCTTCTGCTTTTCATTACCTTTCGAATAATCTTTATCAAATATATGTGCCACGTACCGTCTTGCTACAAACAGCACTCAAATTTGTGTAACTCCATTTTTGATCACAAAATAAATTTTAACTTTTTTGCCTATATTTTTTTGAGGAAGCTGAAAATCATAATTTGATCTAGAGAGTTTCATAGCTCTGAGAAAAACTTAAAAAATTTGTATTTGACAAATTAATGTGCCATAGAAAATAAACGAGATACACTTGAAAATATTTAAATGCATACCTGCGTAATTTTTTTCAAAATGCGATTTTGTCGTTGGCACAACGACAATATTAGTTTATAGTGTGACGCGGCTTTTTATTTAATAAAATTAGACCTCTAAGCCACGCACAAAACAAATAAAAAAAAAAAGGAAATTAATATATTTTGGGCGCTAGTCCTTTCTTGGGACAATTATGAAATTATGCTAGTTACATTCAATAAACAAAAGAAATGGAACAAATAAAGATAATCATATAATATATTTAAATTATATATATTCAAGCAATTTCGAAGTGAAATAAAATAAAATTGAAGAGCGAAAATTAAATGTTTTCCCATTTTAAATATTCCCATAAAATAACAAATTTAAATATTAAAATCAGGGATGCTGATTTAGATGAGAATTCTATTTTTAGAATTTCATCTTTAGAATTCTATTTTTAGATTTTCATCTTAATAATTTATATTTTTGGAATCCTGGCGTAAACCTGGCGCAAACCTGGCTAGATATAATTTGAATGGTTTAAACCTGGCTCAAACCTGGCTCAAACCTGGCATAATTGAAAACTCAAATTGTAGTTGAGATAAAGATTCTATTTTTAGATTTCACTTTTAAAATTTCTATTTTTGGAATTTTTGTAAATGGACCATTCGGGATAAGTCCTTTGAAAATTAACAGTCACATAATAGCTGTGTAACAAAAGTAAGATTGTTACTATAGCTTTCACTTTTCTATTTAACCAAAAATATTATTTCCCGTGCATTTACCTATTTAAATCAATTATAAAAAAATGGCTCATGCAATTGAAAAATTAGATTTGACCGCTAGCCCTGATACTTGGGATGAGACAAGTATCAGAAATTTTTTGGCGTTGATGGATCTTGATTCGACAGCTCCTCTCGATGTTATTCGCGATCGCGTATTTAAAAGTTTTATAGTTAGGCGTGAGCAGCCTGAGTTGGTTACCAGTCAGGATAACGATTCGAATAGCGAATCGGAGGACACTTCTGCGCATTGGAAAAACCTCGATCAAGTAAGGAGGTTGACTGATACTGTCGCCCATGTGGTCCAGACAAGTCTAGCGAGCGGTACAGACTTTTTGGACATTTATAAGAATGTCATCTCAGCTACACAATCTTTAATTAAAGAAGCGACTGAGCTTAATCAAATAAAATTGGATAACTTTTCACACCCTGGCGAACCGGTAACCACTACCAGTTCGGTTACTATCGGTAAAAATTCGGTCACTTTTTCTATGCCGAATTCCCTAACTTATAACTCTGTTGGAGGTTATGCGTGCGGTGCTCCTTCAACAAAAATTGACAATATTTGTTCTTCAAAGTGACGTCCCTCTCACTTATCCATACAATAGTTCACCCAAGGTCACACCCTTAATTTGCCAACAAGCAAATAAAGGATTTTCAACCCTCACATCAGAGGAGGAGAGAGCATTTACCTCTCCAACTATTTTTTCGGCATCAAGGTCATCACTCACTGGACGATTTACAACAGAGAGTCCAACGAATCAGCGAATTAATTATTTCAGCTCTGTTCCAATAACTGGAAACCATAAAATGGAAGATCCCACTTTGGAGGGTAGTGCCTTCTCACACAAACATTCAACAGCGAATTATTCGACGGAAGGAATCGCACCATTAGCATACCCTAGTACTGGTCACCAACTCCAAATAAACAGAGGTCAACTGAGGACATTCGACTCAGTTATTCGAATGTGGGGAATCCCATTCACAGGAAATAACATGAGCGTGGAGAGCTTCTTGGCCAGATTGGAGGAAGGACGTTCGGTTTTCGGACTGACCGATGATGAGTTGCTATTGGCGATTCCTTTTATACTGGATGGACTGGCCCTTCAATGGTTCCGACAGAATGC
>UCOH01007450.1:0-66409 GCA_900474275.1 Synergus japonicus
GTAGAGGGGGAGGGAGGGAGGGAGAGAGAAACCATCGGATGATTTACTGAAACGATATGCAAGGCAAAATTATTTTGTGTATATATTATGCAACATACGAAGTCGATCATCGACCCTTCAAGTAATTTTTCATAAAAGTAGAGTTACAGCTACACGAGTACAATGGTGTAACAGGAATCTTTTGAAACTTTAATACTTACAAGGACGAACGCGCACATTTACGTTTTTTTTCAATATTACGTAAATAATTATATTTTATTTCTCTACTCTCTTAAAATCTATGTTAAACTGCGTGAAAATCTCTAAAAATTCCAAGAAACCTTTAAAAACCTGTGAAATCGCTTAAAATACGTGAAAATTTCTTTAAATTTTTAGAAACTACGTGAGATTATTTTAAATTCAGTGATAACAATTCAAATCCCTTTTACATCCATTAAGAGTATTGGAAATATTTTCAAATTTCATGAAATCCTTAAAAATTCCAGAAAGATTTTGAAAATCATAAATCTTTTGAAATCCACGTTAAAATTCATGAAACTCTCTAAAAATTCCTAGAAACCCTTTGAAATTCCATGACAAACTTTAAAATTTCTAAAAATTTTTGAAAATGTAGGATAAAATTTAAAATCTCTTTATATTTTTTATATCCCTTAAAAGTATTACACAAAAGTCATTTAAAATCTATGAAATCCTTTACAATCCTCACAAAATCATTTAAATATCAGAAAAATCTCTCGAAATCACTTAAGGGCACGTGTTACTTACCATATGAGCAAATTTTTAAACCCGGTTTTTTCCTACAATTGTTACATTTTCAAAAAAATTATAGTCAACATCCGTCAAGAACGTGAACACGGACAGATGTTGACTAAAATTTTTTTGAAAATGTAAAAATTGTAGAAAAAAAACAGGGTTTAAAAACTTGCTTAAATGGTAAGTAACACATGGCCTTAAAATTATTAGAAATCTCATAAAATTCCTTAAAATTTCACGAAATATCCTAAAATCCCATACAATTCTACAAAATCATTTTAATATCCTAAAAATCTCTTCAATTTCGTAAAAATCACTTAAAAATCGTTAAAAATGCACATAAAAACCTTCACAATCATTAATCTCTTGAAATTCCTTCACATTTAAAATCCCTTAATATTATTAGATACCTTATCAAATTCCATGATATCCTTTAAAATTTAACAATATCGTTTAAAAATCAGAAAAATCTCTTTAAACGCGTTTAAAATTATTAGAAATATCGAAAAATTACATAAAATCCCTCGCAATTTTTAGAAATCTTTTAAAATAAACATTTTTAAAAATATTTAGAATCCCTTAAAATCATTAGAAATCTTATCAAATTCAATGAAATCCTTTAAAATTTAACTAAACGGTTTAAAAATCAGAAAAATCTATTGAAATGCTTTTATGTAAATTATTAGAAATCTCATAAAACTCCATAAAATCTATAAAAATCCCACAACATTTTTTAAAAATCGAAAAATTTCTTGAAAACCCTTAAAAAGTTTACAGCTTAAAACCCTTACAATTTGACGAAAACCTTCGAAATCTTTGTAAATTCTACAAAATCTTTTGAAAATCATAAAACGCCTTTGAAATTCCTTGATAAAATTCCCTATAAAGTTATAAATTCCTTATTTAAATCACACAAAATACATATATTTGAAAAGTCATAAAAGTACCTTGAAGTCCGATTGTAATCTGATCAAAGTCGTGAAAAATTCTAAAAAGTCCCAGAAATTTCTTGAAATTATTTAAAATTCTATGATAACGTTCAAAATCCCATTATCTCCCATGAAATCTTTAAAAATTGCATAAACTTCCCTTAAAATTCTTAGATTTTCAATGTACATATTTCGAGTTTAAACTCGTGACAAAATGATTATTAACGGAATCAAATTCAAAATTTCAAATTCAATTGACGCGGAAATGGAGTTTGGAATGAGGGGTTTGGAAAAATGATCTAGAAAAGAAGAAGAAGGCTTCCATTTCTGAAGAAGGCTTTCGAAATGGGTTTTGGAAAAGGAATCTGAAAATTTAAACTGTTTTTCCTATCGAAATAACAAATTTTCAGAAAACCCTCTCTTGATTATTTCTACAAAATTATTTAACTTTACGCCACTGTAGTTCCCCAGTTTTATAGGGCAACTTGAATAATCTTGTCGTAACTTTTCTGTTGCAGGTAAGCAAAGCACGACTCGAGAATACAGGTACTTTCGTCGAGTCATCATCTGTGGTAAGGTAGTTAATTGCATGCATGAAACCAAACACCACTATTTTCCCTCCGGTTTCCTTGTTTTCCGACAAAACGCGAAATCGAATATCGAGTTACACTTTTCTTCCTTTTATTATTTTTTCGATTCTCATCGAGGAATTTCCAATTGAATTTTCGTTTTCATATCACGCGTTTTTTTTTTTTATTAAAGGATATATGCATATCAAACCTTAAATTCATAATATACAGTCGTCTAAATAAAAGATTAATATATTAATAAAAAAGTTAAATCGCGTAATAAAAAATAGGGGTTTTTGTTATTTTTGTATGCTCAGTCATCGTGAATGCAAACATGTGCTGATATCGCGTTTATATATAACCTTTACGCCAAGTTCACCTTACACCCTCTCAAACCTACGCGGATCGTGCTTAACGGTCCGTAATGTCGTAAATTGATAGTAAATGTCACATCTGGATTGCAGAATGAAAATGTCGTTCCTGCGGAAAGCCTCTCACTAGTACATTACTTCGAAGCTTCGCGAAATCATTTAAAGAACATGTCGTGAAAGTTTACTATTAAAAAATTTGCAATTAAAATTTCACAATAAAAATTTCTCAATTAGAATTTTACAATTTTTAGACTTGTAGAGATAATTTTGAAGATAAGATATATTGATTATACAAAATCGCAATTCGTCAGAACAATTCGATAGGATAATACTTTCTCTGTAGGGAAAATTTGAAAAACAAATTGAATAAATTGATTGATAGCTTTTATATTGATGAATGCATTACCGTCGAATAACGTGAATAAAATAATTGAATTTTTCGTTTTGAAACGTGAATGGATTTAAAAATTTTTCTATTTCGAATCATCTTTTCCCTCTTGGTTGAGAATTGGACAAACGGATGCATTCGACGGGTAACTATCAGACAATCGATACATCGCACTGGTTTCGTTGTATCTCTCAATTTCGGTCGCAGCTTCGTGAATACCGAATACGAATGCCCGATCGGTTCCAGGAATGGAGCCTGGTACCGACGCGACATCGAAAACCTCCCTTTCGCTTCTAAAATCGACCTACACGCGATTCTCGACTGCAAGTCAATTCAATGAAGCCAACAGACGACAATTTCTCGACGCTCGTGCACCTGATATCTTTATTAAAGGATGAAATCGAATTTTTTAGGTATCACGTGATTTTAAAATAGACCTGATTCAAAATTCCGTTTCACATATTTACTTAAATTTCAAAATTCAATTAAAAATAGTGAAAAAAAAACTGGGAGAAATATTTCAAGTGTAATAAAATTGCGAGATAGTTGAAATCAAAACAACTATTTTCAGCTTTTGCAGGATGAGTGGTTCTTTGGGGGCAATCAAAGTTTAATTCAAATTCAGCACTCTCTTCATTTGCAAGCACAATCCGTGGTTTAATTAAAGTGCAAAAGCACTAATATGCATCTGCGATAGAGTATATGTATGCAGCTTAATTAAGTTTATATGGATCTTGAGTTGAAGTATATTAAAAAGGCGAAATTTGGTTTGATGATTTTGGCATCCCAAGAATGCTTAATTACTGACTTATAATCCAATTTTCCGTGTTTTTATTATTTTATGGAATTGTTTGTTGGAAAGTTAAGAGATTCATTCATGAATGGAAATTTCGAATTGTTCCAGTTTTGTGAAAGTGCGATTAACTCATTTCTTAGGAGAAATTTCGACTTTCGACATTAACCTTTGATAGCTTGACCACCCGGGCTCAGATAAGTTCGTCTTCTCTTCACTCTCCACTTATTGAAGTTTCCTCCTACCTCCTGAATCTCACGTGCCTCCAGCAGATTGGTCGTTAACTCGAATCAGTCTATTGTTCTGGTGTACTATTGGATCGGGTTTCGCACAATACCACGCGAATATCGGCTCATTGTCCCAAAGATTATCTCTTCGCTGCGTGAAAGGTCGTGGATTGTTATCATAATCTCTAAAGGATTTCACGTCAGCATAGTTTGGCATACATTTGGGTTTCATTCTTGGTAATTGCTGGGGTAACAGGAATAGTTTCTATAATTACATTTTTTTTTTTTGGAAATTTAATTGAAATTGTTAAGGAAACAATATCCTCGTTATATTTTTCTGTGTCTTATACAATTTCTTTGAATTTCAAATTGGCTTGAAGTTTTAGACATCTAACATTTTTATTTCATTTCTTTTGCATTTATTGGATTAAGATATCAAAAAAATTCCCAAAATCATTTTATTTTTATTTATTTAATAGTAGAAATCTACTCGGCGTTGCCCGGGGTTTTTAGAAATTTTGAGGGATTTTATAGAGATTTTAAGTGATGTCGAAGAATTTCAAGATATCTTAATGAACTTCAAAGGATTTCACGATATATTAATGATCTTTAAAGGATTTTAAAGAGTTGTTATAAGATTTCGAGGGATTTTTATATTTATCAAAAGGCTGTTCCAGAGATTTTTAGACATTTATATAGATTTCAGAAGATTTTAGTGATAAGTGATTGTAAGGAATTTCAATGGATTTTAAAAGAAATCAAGAGAGTTCAAAGATTTTCAAAAGATTTCAAAACAATTTAGGGGATTTTAAGAAATTTTATAAAGAATTTATTCTAATGTGGAGTAAATTTAATTAAATCCCTTAAAATTAATTGAAATTTAAAAAAAAAATTTAATTTTCTATAAATGTCTTGAAATGTCTTCAAATGTCTTGAAATATTTTCAAATGTTTTGAAATCTTGTGAAATCTCTAAAAAATCAATTAATAACCCTTTTCAGCTCATTTAAAAATTTCTTTAAATTCCTAAAATCAATTAAAATCTCTTATCATCCCTTAAAATTCCTTAAAATTACTATAAATCTCTAGATATCCTTTTATAATTTTTTAAATCATATAAAATCTCTTAGAATTCCTTAAGATTATTTAAAACCTTTTGCAATTCTTTAATGTCTCTTTAAATTCTTCTAAATTCTCTAAAATTACTAAATACAAATTTTGAGTTTTGGGAACAGTGAAGACTTTTTATTGTTATTATTATTATTATTCCAATAAATTTTAAAAAATCATCAGACTAGACTGCTGAAACTTCAACCCAATGAATTTTAACTGATTGAAAATTTTATAGAAAATTGTAATAGATTTTACAGTATTTGGCGAAATTTTAAGATTTTGCCAACTTTTCGGTTTTTATCGACATTGCTAGAAATTCTCCGAGTCGAAATCTAAATCCTTTTTTGATTATCTGAAGTTCTCTAATCTTGGAGACTTTATGTGGATCTAATGAGAACTAACTCAATATAATTATGATTAAATTAATTTTATTACAAAAAAAAGGTATTTAAGTAAGTTAATTTAAGTAACTCCTCAAAACGTGCGAAAATTTCTACTTTTGCACGTTTGGTCTTAAAGCGACCTTAATCAAGTACTTATTATATTCTCGTAGTCTTAAAGCATTTTAAAGCCGCTTTTTTGAAATAACAAAAGGTTTTCGTAAAAGTTGAAGAGATTTTAAAACGTTTCTGGATGTTTTAAGAGGATTTTTAAAGAGAGAAAGATATGAAATATTTCAATATAGTTAATCATGAATATTTTAGATATAACTTTAAGGGCCGATTCCACCAACTGTGATTAAATTTTAATCCTTGATTAACTTAAGTTAATCAATACTTTGCGCACGCAAATCAAGGATTTAATCAAGGATTAAAATTTAATCACAGTTTATGGAATCGGCCCATAATATTATTTTCGATAAATGTATATATTACATTCAAAACCTCTACATAGGATTTAACATTATTTAAGAGATTATTAGAGTGTTAAAATCGGACTTCAAATATTGTAAAAATTATCAAAGGTGTAAATGTGACCTTTGAAATACTAGAAAAATTATAAAGACACTCAGAGGATTAAAATTACACTAAATAAAATCAAATAAGGATGTCGAGTACTAAGGATATCTAAAAAAGAATGAATTCATCATGATGAAAAGTATAAAAAGGATCTCTATATTATCCTTAAATATCCTCCTCTGAAAATCTTATGAAACCTCTAAAAATCCTTCAAAATATCGGAATTTTTTGTTCTGCATGAATCCTACCTGTAAGATAAATCAAATGGTCCCATAGTTTCTTTCCCGGACAAATTTGAATGCATTCCGCTAACTATGGTATCCATACACTGAGTGTCATTTTGGAACAAGTTGCTGATATAGTACCTTCTTTTGGAGAACGTGGCGAGGGATTGGGACAACGGAACGACGCGTCCGAGGGTAGAGCTTGGAAGCAATGCGGACAGTTATTGCAAGGGTGGGTCATTGAAATGATTGGTTGCTCTACGACAAGGCTAACTGTAATACTACGAGGAAGGGGGTAATTCCACGGTGCAGGGTGGAACTGGAAATAGGTGGAACGCCGGCACCAAGTTGATAATTGGAAATTCATGGGATTCCCAAACTAAGTTGTTCTAATCTGCTTCGGCCACGTCCTGTGGTCGTAAGCTACGAAAGATTAGGGCGCAATACTCGTCCAAGGACACCATTTCTACCAAGTTTGACTCGATCTCAGGCACCAATCTGCATTTCCTTGCAACAATGCTCTACCTCAATATCGATTCAGATTACTCATAAATCTTACCAACGATCTACTTAAGTTTTACTACTTCTATTCTCCTCAACCTATATTCATAAATCTAGGATTAAAGGAGATTACCAATTTTGGCTACATTCCGCTTTTAGAGTGATTGCAAAACATAATTTTCAAATTTTAAAATCCTATTCAAATCCGCATTAAAATTTGCATTATTAGGTATATTTCATATTTCTTGTCGGTCATATTTCTTCAATTTCATCTTGGTATTTCACCTGTAACTTTTCCAAAATTTTCATTATGTGGTACATATACATAATCGACCCCCTGATGAGTTGAGGACGAGTACCTCCTCGTAATAATAACGACGAGCTTTTCTTTTTCATTTTTCTTCTACTTGATTTAATCTGTAGAGATGAATAAAAAAATATGAATTCACGGCAGAGCTGAGCACATAGAAAGGAAAATTACGTTGATTGGGTCGAGCCCGATCGGTCAATGGTACCCTCGATTATCCTTTCCAATTTCGTTCGATGTTAGAGCATCGGTGGAAGGTAGAGAGAGGCTGGTATATACTCCAAGGAAATAACGTAATTGGACAGCCATGCGTTCGCAGTACTGCTTGCAGGTTCTCGTTAAGTTTCATTAATCCGATGCGAAATGGGACGATGGAGCTTAAACATCGATTTGGAAGCCGGAAGAAGAAGAGACAGGTCGGCAGTCTGAATCTAATCCCCTGCACGCTATCAGTTCCACTCGTTTTCCAATAAAATTAAATAACCCGAACAATTATTAGGACAACAGTTGGGACAGTTATTTGGAGAACTCAATTCAACCCCTTAGAATTGACAAATTAGGTCAAAATGGGTCTCAACAAAACAAGGTCTCGTGCATTGAAAACAATTTTTTCTTGTTTCGTTTTTTTTTTTTGTTAAAGTTGGGAACTTGAACCACATCGAGAGCTTTCGTTTTCCCGCTAATGGCTTTCGATCTCCTTCATGGTTATCTTCGATTTGAGTGCGGTCCTTCTTCTTCGTAAAAGGTCCGGAAAACTTTTTCAATCCAAGCTTCCTCCTCCTCCTCCTCTTACCCATTTTGAACGTGAAATGTGCCTAGATTCGTTCACGGTTGGCAACTTGATCGACAGGTCGATTATCGTCCCAGTATTTTTTAGCATGAAATCAGCTTCGTTAGTGAAAAAAGTGTCCCTGCAAAAAAATAAGTTTGTCTTTTCTAATTCAAACAAACGAGCTGGAAATAAAAGATTGCTGTATAAAGTAAATTTTAAATAATATTTACCTCTTCTCCTATTTACATTTAGTTCTTCACAACAAAGATCAAATTAATTCAAAATTATTCCACTTGGACAATTTCGTTTTAATCAACGATTCTATTTTCAAGGCCATTAACTCTTGCTCTCGGCTCTAGTCAATTTAATAACGTCTAATTACGTTTAATGTCATTGGGCTGGTTCGACAGGGTGAGAGTAAAGCCTCTTCCTCGTCAATCGAGAAGGATTAAGAAGGGTCAAAGCTGAGATTTCGCAAAAGAAGGCAGATGGATCGAGAGTGTGGCGTCTATCTTCAACGTTGCTCTCTCTAAAGAAGAGAATGGACGGTAAACACTTTTGGCCTACCGCCACGGTAGCCACGAAACGAAAGTAAGGGACAAAAAGTAGATAAATGGCAGCTGGATTGGTGAGGGAAAGCTAATCTATCACGCCCTGAGGGTGTGTTATTGACAGTGCAAGAACTGTCTAACCCTCACCACCCCCCATGCTTTCTCTCTCTCTCTCTCTCTTTCTCTCGTATATCACCCTCTCCATTGCTCTACGCCTTCCTTTCTTGCTTTACTATTCCATGGTCTACTCTTGCTTCATCTCTTCCTCCTTATACAAGGTATCTTCTTCCCTTCCTCTTCGTCCTTTTTTATGATCTACTCTTCCCCACGCACTTCTTCTTCCTCCCTTCGTCCGAAAGGGGATTCTGTGGATAATAGAGAACGTTAGATCCCACTAAACTTGCGACGAAAAACCCTCTTAATTTTCTTCAATCGAGACACTTTAGTTTCTTAGGAAGGATTTTAATGAGGAGCTCGAACCATTCCAAATTACGTAGTAAAATTCAATTACTGGCACCAATCGTAAAAAATGGATGTCAATTGATCCGCAAGGTCAAGGCTGCAAGAAAGATTTGTTTTCGGAAGATCGTTAGGATTGTCGAATGACGATGGGACATCAGAATCGCTTTGACGTTGAGCATCGAGTTGTATGCTCTAAGTGGAAAAAATCTGTTGACTGAACAAACGTGCTCGATGCTCGTTCGACCAAATAAAGCACACAGCACACATTCCAGATAGGGCAGGGTGTTAGTAAAGGGACAAAGGGGTAAGATATATAGTATTTGCAGAGTTATTAGATAGGAGTTGCATTTCCCCTCTCGATTCTATCGATTGCACATTTACCTGATGAGTTATCCATGCGTTATGAATTCCGTACACCATCACAAGAGGGTAGCGAGGAGAACCAGAAGGGCGAGAGCAGAAGGGAGCAGCGAGGGTTGAAAGGGGCATTGGAGCATCGGGGAGTGTCGGGAGTGCTCGATACGCAAAGAGTGCCAGTGATTACGATGGCTCATCGTGATTTCATGTTTTCGAAAAGTATGAAATCGCGATTCCCACGAGGCGAGTAATCGGGCTGAGAGAGATGCTCTTCGATGAACTGAAAAGCGATGGCTAGTTTGAAAAAATTGTCGATATCCAATATCAGCTGATTGCTCTTTTTTCTCTTTTTTTTTGTTTTTTTCTTTGTTTTTTTTTTCTAGTTGTCTCCTTTTCTCTTTTTTCCCATCCTATCCCATCAAATCGCTCGATCTTTACTCCCCTTGCTCGCTAATTGATTAAACTAAAGACCTTCTTTAGAGCTAATTTCTTTATAATCATGTAGTTAAGGGAATTGCCTGATATTATCGACAGGATGCGATTTATGATAGACTACGCACTTCACCAAGTAATTAAAGTATATCTCTGAATTTTAAATTGCACTTTTTAATTATCGTTTTCTTGCAATTTGTGCATTGATTGAACTAAATTGTAAAGACGAGGTTGAAATTAGGTGTGGTTTAGGTGAATCACGTCTCGGGACAAAATAAACGATAGAGCGTGTTTTAGCGTTAAGCGGACTCCCCAGGGATGCTACCAATGATTGCTGCTACCGCATTTCCCGGGACGAACGTTACGATATTGCTATATTATGCTAATTACGCGGACTCTCATGGTCAATGGAGCATAACAATAGCCACATATACTGTCGCGTAACAAGGTGCGTTGCGATTGATCAAAGCTGCTCTGATTATGCTAATTTCATAACCCTCGCAAACACTGCCGTATGCATAATCCTAAGAACCCTTTCTACTCAACCTATCGAATTTTCATTTTCTATACCAAGACAATTATCCATAGCTGCAAATTTTTAATGCTGCTTCTGACATAGGATTCATCTTCCCCCGAGATTTTCCCCTGAAAAACGTCATGTAAGACTTGAGCAGCCCCTTAATTATTGTTTAGAAAGTTGCAGAAAAGCTCAAAGTAAAAGTGTGAATGGAAACTATAAACTGGAACTATAAACTGAATTCTGGAACTATAAACTGGAATTACAAACTGAAAGTATGAACTGTAAATATAAACCGAGGAGGCAGAAACTAAATCCAGAAAAGTAGAAGCGAAAGCAGGAATTATATGAGAGGAGTGAAGGAGCATCCGTCGCATGAAAGCGTGAGACTTTGTCCTGTGCTATTTCAATTTTTAATTAACGTAATACGAGAAGGAGCTTAATAATTAATAACTCACTCAACGTCGCTTCTGCCAGAGCGATCACCTTCATCACCATCGAGTTTACTGGTGCAGCGACGCCTAGTCATTACAGACTAATTGAAAATGATGATGACAGTAGAGAAGCGCCACTCACTCAAGTCGAAACAATACCAAGTACCATGCACCATTCCCTCTGATATAAGCCCTTCTCTGCACTAACCCCTCTGTTCAGATTTATCCAGAGCTAGCGACCCTTTTTCCAAGTGCACACTCGTGCAAATTTGCATCACGCTCTCACGTGAACTGGAACGCAAAAGAATCAATTCATGAAAACAGAGGCGCAGACAATCTAGAGAAAAATTTACGGCAGCAAACTTTAAGCTTACCGGGCTTTCAGCTTTTCAAATCAAAATATTTAATTTTGCTATACCAATAGAATTCATTCATGGAAAAGATTGCCAATGTAATGAAAAATTAAAGGTACAGTCTGATAAACTGGGCGTGGCCAGAGAAAGTGGGCGTGGTCCAATTGGTACAGTCAAAGTTAGGCGTGTTTAAGAGGTACAGCCGAATAACTGAGCGTGGTCATAGAAAGTGGGCGTGGACCAACTGGTACAGTCAAAGTTGGGCGTGTCTAAGAGGTACAGTCAGGTAAAAAGAGGGCATTGCAGTAGCGAGACTTTTTTATACTAATACAAGAAGATAAGAAATGTACAGCAGTTGGAATATGAAATGTGAATGTAATTAAAATGAAAGCTTAGTTGAGAAGAGGAAGAATAAGTCTCGGTCTTTTATCGGCAAGGAGATTCAGGAAATTGCATGCTAAATATTTAAAACTGACCGTCATTGAATTGCGGTTAAGACCTCGGCCGTAAGCTGTTTTAAGCCTCAGGTTTTACGAAAATCCTTGGTTCATGTAGAAATTTCCATTAGTTGCGTAACTCAGAGAAGGGATTGACTGCCTAGACGAATAAATTTATTTGAATATAGAAACCATTTAATGGAACTTGAACAATAAATTAAATAATCACTTGAATAATCTAGTTTCAGTTTTCATAAAGTTGAGCTTTCTATCTTTCTATCTTCTATCTTTTGCTTCCTAGATTAAAGAGAAGTTGCACGGAGAGAGTATATCATTTTCGTTTCATGTCATTTGACAATATTAGAAGGAAATATATATCCTAGTTGAGGAGAATTTTGGTTTGAAATGAAACAAGTTTATGGATTTGAAATGAGAAGTAGTCCTGAGAGGAAGTTTATTTTATTTATGAGTTTATTTTATGTATGAGTTTAATTTAGAGTTTGGATTATATTGAAAATGAGGATCATATTTTTGAGACTAAAAAGCTAGAATTTGGGGCTTTGAAATTTTAATATACATCAAAGAATTGAAAATGTATACATTAAAAATTCCCCTCTTTGTAACATTCTAGAATCGATGAAAATTCCTGGCAACAATCCTCTATAATTGCCCAATTTTTTCAATACATTTTTCACGTTACAAGCCGCACTGACTAAAATAAATTATTACATTGGCAGATAAACACAGAACTACTTTAGCGGCCAGCCACGAATCCATAGGTATATGTGTATTGAACATCCCAAACATTGGATTTCCAACCATGTATAAATATTGGACATTGATCGTCATTGGTTATAAAAATATGATTCATGATTTCACTGATAAATATCATTTTGTTGTTACAAAATGGATTGAGAAATTCTTTCTGATAAAAAATTGAATGCTTAATCGAAATCAAAAATTAAGTATTAAATGTAGTTTTTAAAACATTTCTAATTAATTAAAATCAATCTTTTAGTGTAATCAATCAAAAAGTATACTTTATATACATATAAACAATTTAATAATGATCAATGTACATTTTATCTACTCTCGTAAATTTAATAAATCATAATCCATGTATGGAGCCATTCTTCGACTAAAATTAATGAAAATTTCAGACAAATTGTTTTTACTCGATTGAAACCGTCCTTTTTATCTTAATCAGTAATCCATAGTGTACCACAATTATTCGGAAAGTTAAATTCGGTTAGTTTGGCGATAGGGAGAGGGATAGGGCGACGAGGGAGTGCGAATAAACTCGAGTCTCTCATTTTCGGTCACGCAGGCTTCGCGTGTTAAACATCCTGAGTTATGTGTGGCAGCGAACTAGAGATGGTGATAAACGCTCGATGCCCAAGCCTGAGGAATTAATATTTGTAACTGTAAACTGCACTAAATGCGAGCAGACCCGCGAGGTTTAGGAGGGCGGCAAGAGAAGGAAAATTGCAGGAAGAAAAGTGGTACGTCCTACTGGAGGTGATTTAGGGGTTGTAAATCTTCTCGTTCCACGAGTACAATCAGCCACGAAGGACTCTGCTCGATGTAAAGATAATTACTAGAATAGACCTGCAATTTCTTTACCATGGGTTATGCTCTATAATAAAACGAGATCTAGAATTAAACTGCACTCCAATTTTTTATAATTATTTACAAGAAACGCTGTTTCTTTATGTAGAACAAAAAATACATGAAAAGTTTCAATAATACTTGAAAAGCATAAATCATTTCAGTAAATTTACTGTTAAATCAGTAAAATTTCAAAAAATAAGATGCTTCACTCTCAGAATATCTTGAAGGGTATCAGTTCCCAGAAAGAAGAAAAAGCGACAGAATTTTTTCCCGGGAAGTCTCGTCGCGAATTTTAACCGACAACTCCGTCACGTTCCTTCGAGGAAGTGGATGAACTCTGTTGGAAAAGCTAAAGACTAAAACGATAGTTTAGAAACGGATGGAGGGAAGGAGGAGAAGAAGAGTGAAGAAGAAAAGGGGGTAGGCGTCGAGCTGAGATTGCAGTATATAGCAAGGCGGTAAATAACACGTCACACGCCACTCCGTTTACTTTGTGCCCCACCTGTGAGGGTAACTCTTTGAAACTCGCAAGACAGAAAGAAAATTAACTAGATAGGCGGAATTAATGTTACAGAAGGAGGCGATGATCGGATCTTAATAAAGTCTACTTAACGTCAGCTGTTGCTTTTGGAAAACATTTTTTGTCTTCACGCTTGCTGTTTCAGTAATGACAATTTTTTTTGCTTTTGTAAGGGATGATCTTTTGTTTAAAATTTGTTATAGTGTTTCTTTAGTGTTTATTCTAATTGTGTTTATTCTAATTGTATTTATCTATTAGAACTTTGCTATTTCTTCATTGATCTTAGAAAAGACAGTTTTTCGTTGATACCAGACATCAGCCTTTAGGGGAATCAATTTGGTCAAGAAAAATGAGATTTTAATGGTGCAGCTTTTATTTTTAGGCAGAAATAAAATACTGAAACACGTCCTTGAAAAAAGTGACGTTTAGTTTAACGCTTTCGGGTCGTTGGACGATGATGGATTGGATCGTGTTGAAATGACGTCACGCCATAAGAGCCATTTCGTAATTACACCGACAGTGATTCGTTCGCGTCTTATCTATCGAGGTTCATCAATAATCTTCTTCATCCGGGAACCGTCAGAACCGTTACGTTGCTATCATACTGCTACCAAGATCGCGACTTTCTTCGCGGTCCCGCCTTGTTGATGAGCCTTCCAAGGGCCGACGCCGACGCCGCCGACGCCTTGTTCGTGGTTTTAGGAAAAAACGCACTCTCATATGAGGAAGAGTGGCGGTGGGCTGAAGGCTTTTGAGGATATTACATACCTTTCCGAAGGATATTAAATTTTGAGATTTATCTCGCAACCCCTCGCCTTCTTTTCTAGGCTTGGCGGCACGATTACGAAAGCTGAAATGCCTGCCATCTCTGACGTCAAAATCGCACGATAAACTACTACGCGAGCTTCTTGTTTGCTGAAGAGCTCATCGAATGTTTTGCCCCAATAAAGGGTTTTCAGAGTCCTTAACTTTTTTTGTTGATTTTACCAAAATGGAGCTTTGTTTTTTTTACAAACAAACCTGTTTGAATTAGAGGCTTGTTGAAATAACTATAGATAGTGAGTAAATATGTAGATCTTCCTGTCAGACATTTCTTGAGGCTAAAAGAGAATATATATATATATATATATATATTTTTTTTTTTAATCATTTATCTTTGCTAACTTGATTTATTTTGTTAATTTTCACGGGAAAAGGGCAACAGTAATCCCATGGTCTATAATCCATGATCTCAATCTGTCTGTAATACCTTTGGATTTCAATAATTTTGAAAATGCAACTGCTGTACGAATCGACTATTTATAAACCACGCGAGATTCGAGTCCAGATTTGTTAATCACGTGGATCCATCGAAATATCATTTCGCAGTCTGAATAATGGAAAATTATCTGCACGAAATTAATTCACGATCATGTAGGGTGCGACGCCGATTATATTGCATCCCTCTCTAAGTCCACGAGCCGATCAGGCTAATATTTCCATACAACGTTGATTGCTGAAACAGTCCTTGGAGCAGCCGGTGTCTCCATTACCATGCCGATTAATAATTACGCTGCTCTGAATTGGATCCCCATCCCATTTCCCTCTCATCTATATATATATATATATATATATATGTCTCGACTTTACATTTCTCCAAAGCTACAAAGCCGGAGCCTTCCAACCAGTTTGAATTTCATGAAATTCGTAAAACTTTCAAGCTTCTCACCGATAAATTCCATGAGTTTCAGTATTTCAGGAATTATTTATAGGGATTAAATCTTCATTGAATTTATCAAACTTATCAGGTATTACAGAGATATTTGATCCAATTTATAGATGAAATATTTATAATCGTGAATTTGTGAGATGGATTTGTAATAATTCACTAAACTCGAATTGATACCTTTTTGCAACAACGTAATGCCGTTTGATTAAAAGTGAATGAAGAGATTGAGCTCTGCTCTGGTTTTCATTTCGCAAATCTAATTTAATAACGCACACATACATATATGGATCGTCGCTGTCCGCAAGTAATTGGAACAGCTTTTTTGGTTCGCACAAGGGGTCCTTATTTTCGCAGCACTTATGGAAGTGATTATTAAAGTGGAAATGTGGCCTCCTTTCTTATAATATCCATCGTTGAAATTTTCTCTTTCATTCTTCTATTCTAAAGGTCGACGTGAAAGTCGATAAAATATCCGCGGAGGCAACAAATGTCAGCTCTGATGATAGCTGTACCGTGTGGTGCTACGTCGCTTCGGTTCTTCATTTCCGAGCCAACCGAGTTGGTGATAGAATAAAAGAAATAATCTCTACAGGTCCGAAAAATAAATTATATTCATCCATTACCTTTGCCAGACTAAATTAGTTGACTTGTACTCAATGAAAGATAATTTTAATAGGTAAATCATTTTTATAAAGTTATCCTTTCAAATTATTGATGTTTAATGAAGTTATGTAATTCCAAATATAATTCCTCCATTATAATAATATAATAATATGAATAATGCGAATTAAGAACTTCAATTCTTTCTTTTTGTCGGCTCGAGTAAAATTGGAAATTTATCTTAAGATGGAGTACCAGATGACGATTTATAATAAGTTCGATTTATTTTGGTTTTTTCTTTCCGGGGTTTATAACGGATCCAATTAGTAAAATATTACGGTCATCTGATAACGTGAGAAACAAAGTAATATTCGTACTATTGATCGTCTCATTTTCTCTGGATTTATACACTCGAGTTCGTTAAAATTCCCTATTACTTGCGATATTAATTAATATGGATCAAATTCTATTTGACGAGTATTCGTGACTAGAATTTTAATAAGCTTGTCATTGATAATGTTTTGTACAGAATTTTATTAATAAGATCCAATTTTCATTTTTATGCGCAAAATAATATAAAATAACATAAAATATGTAGAGATGTACAGAGCAATTTGAACCGGTTCGAACTATTTGTCCCGAACATTACGGTACAGGTATAACGTTTTATTTTCGTGAAACTCCCTCATTTTTATGTTGACTTTTATTTGAAAGTAAGCAACCCAAAGTAGGATAATAAAGTCTATTCAGTAGAATGTTCTTTTTTTAGAACTGTCAAAACAGTGGTAAATAATACAAAAGTCAGGAAGATTTAAAAATTTTTTATTTTAGTTCGTAAAGTGTATGGTTTTCAGGATTATGGGTTCTATTTGTCAATGGTATGCTGTTCGAGGAAAATGTTCTTGCATGTGGTGAAAAACGTTCTAATACTTCGACGTTAACGTAATACGCGACGGCTGGTGCGCTAACTTATATTGCGTCGAGGATTACCACGTCGTTTCTTATCTACGCGCTTCAGGTACTTTGCTTGTTCGCCCCCCTCCGATTCAATTCTGTGGCCCGCTGGGACGATATTTAAATTTATTACATTTTGCCCTCATTCTTATTCGTTGATCCATAGTGGAATAAAAAATATCATTTGGAATAAAAAAAACATTCAATTTAAATCGCTCTCAACTATTGTGTTGTCGAAAAAGTTTAACTGTATTTAATTTCTATTTCATTCAGCACTTTTATAACTTTATATATATAAATGATAAATATATATATATTTATCATTCGTACGGACATTTTTCATTCTTTCTTCGTTATTCAAAAACTAAAATTGTAAAAGCAATCGATTCCCCGACGTAAATTAGAAATTTAGTTGAGTGTAGGATTTAGGGGTCGCGGTATTCGAAAGTTAATCGAAAATGAGAAATTTCGCGAACAAATTGAAGGGTTCCGTAATGAAGATGATTGGTAACGCCAGTTCGATTGGCGGAGCGGTAACTGCGTTAACGGGGTAATAATAACCAATCTCGAGGCGATTTCCTCTTGGCTCGACCAATCAGAAGACGCGCCCTCATTTCCGTTTTCTCCGACGCGTCAACACAACCTCTTCCTCTTGAAACGAGTAATTAAATTTTTCAACAAGCCCTTTCCTGATACTGAATTTATTTATCTCCATTTCATAAAAACTTTTCTTCTCTTTAACAAGATTTTCAATTCAGTTTCTTTTCTTAAAAGTAGAAGAATCTCTTCTGGTAGAATTATTGCCAGTAGGTTAGATACACCAAAATTGAATTTACTCACTTGATGAGTTTGTGGAATAAAACTGAGTGAAAACGACAGAATTAATTTCGTGGATCAGGGATTCTCTCGTTTCCGATTAAAACGTTAATTTTTTTTAAGAATGTGTCTGTTTTAGTGAAACTAATACAGTGAGGGGTGAAAGGGTGAAAAAGAATCGAAGCGCGATCTTCTGGAGCTAAGTTAGACTCTTTCTTGGCAAGTTTGGGATAACTTGTGGATATAAGCTCTCATCTTATTTTGCTCCATTTCCCGCTTCTTAATTACTTTACTAATTCTTAACTAGGAACCTCAGTGCCGTCTTCAAGTCTGAAATAACAACTCATATTCCACCTACTCTTGTTTAAGCTAATCAAGAATGATTTCTCTTCTCAATAATTTTCATAATACCATTTTAGGCGCCAGAATAAGGAATTATAAAAGAAACTAATGTGTTGCCTTATTCCATTAAAATTCATTGAATCTATTAGAAATATTTAAAAATTTTCATAAGTAATATCAATAAATCTCTTAAAATCTCATGTAGTTCATGAATAAAACGATTATTTTTTACAACTTTACATAATTCAATCGTTTTCATAGGAGTTACAAAAGCGTAGGTAGCTAGATACTTAGGTGCATGTACAGCTTCATAAATTCCCCAATCGACCCCACCTTTCACCCCCCCCCCTTCCTGGGGGTCCTGTGCTGTTGTTAAACTTGTGGCCGATAAATCAGGCGAACTCGTATAAATTTGTTACCCGCGAAATCGGATGTGGGGCGCCGTGCACTTGCAACAAGGCATCTCTGCTTTCCAACCAACCCCCTCAATCCTCAACCCTCACCCTGGACCACCGCCCTCGGCTCAACATCGCCCCATCTCATACTCTCGACTAGACTCTCATGGCGTGTTTATTACTGTTTTCCACCTGTATTTTTATTCAGTGTGTAACTACTACCCATAAAGCCTGATATATCGCCGATGCAGATTTATATATTGTTTCAACAATAGATGCAACCCAGTTCTCTCTTTTTACTTGAGCGCTCTTCGAATTTATGGATAGACGACTATTTCTCGAGTTCACCTTCGAACCCGTAAAGCAAGAAATCAAAAGAAGTGTGAGACTGGGTTTGTAGTGGAGAAAAGTGTCGTTGATAGCTGTCTAGTTTGATTCGGCAATCCTATTTTGAATAATCCGAGTGTAAATTAATATTTCTTATATTTCTCTCATTAACCTTACGTTTCTCCTCATTAACCTCGTTTAGTTAATCTCGATCCAAAGTGACACAGATTTTCCGCAGATTTTACATGAATGCAACCACGACCAGAACTCTGCGGTTTGGCCCACGAGACTCGAGTATAGTAAAGGTGGCCAATGGCCATCCGCAATGAACTCTCCACCTCATCCATTATTGAGCGAACTGCTTAAAATGTTTCGAAATTGGCCAAGTTACCAACTTTGAATTCCTGTAAGAGGATCCTGCATTACTAGCATAATCCAAGATCTAGAAAGCGTGTATACCATTGATGGAGATAGTTCAAAGCGGTATTACGCTTTTAATTACTTTTGGTATTTAGATGATGCATTGATACATTGTTGAATCGAAACTCTCATTAGAATACTTTCCATTCACCTCATTTGTTTTTTAGGGGACATCAAAATACTTTTAAACTTCTTTGAGTGTCACTTGGTCCGGTTCGAACTCTTTCATCCCCGACATGACGTCAGTGCATATTAAGCTAACCCGTTAGGATTTTAATGCTGAAATTCCAAATAAAATGAGGAAGTGTAATTTGAATTTAACAAATAATGAAAATGTTGTCACGTATAACGAGATACAACGAATCGATTTAACTAGAATAGCTAATTTTATTCCTCAGTAATGTGCTTGGAATGAAGGAGTCTCTCAAGACGTTCTCGCGAAAGAGAGAATTGGTTGGGTTAGAATAGGGCAGTTGATGTGCGTCAAACGAGAGGGTGATAGCTGGAACAGTGAGAAAAGGGAAGAAGAGTCTCATTTTCCTCGGCATACGGAATGACTTGTAGATCGAGTTAGTTTATAGAGGGAATTAAATGCCTGTAAACCTTAGCCGTTACTCGCTTAAAGGGTTATTAGCCCTATTTAGTCTACGGAATACAAATGATCAACAAGTAATAGAGAATAAGCCTACGAAGAATGATCTTTCAGGTTCTCACCTGAAAGTTACATTTTACATTTACCTTTGTTATTTTATCCTAAATCTGCCTTGCAAAAAATGGAAACAGCTCAAAAACTTTAAAATGTAACACCGTCTACCATAAAAAAGGGATTTTGGGACATTTCCGGAGAAAGGTTTACGGACCGTTGACAGTTTGACCGCAGCATCTGACATTTTAGACGGCAATAAACGGTTCGCCCTCCGGCAAATAAAGCTTATATAATGCTTTTCGCGTTAGCGTGGCTCTGGTTGGCCGGGGTGTGATGCACTTTCGGAATATTTAAGCCACCCTGGCCATGTCAGAGGTAGTGCTTCTGATGGCCATAACAAGTGGTGGTCGCTCAAGTATTTCGTTCCCTCGTAAAACGATCAAGACGCATGCATAACGATCCTGCGAGAAGAGAGGAACGGGACATGGATATAGTTTAAAGCGGCTTAGTGCCGCCGCAGAATACTCACAGTAACTGGAAATGGGCGACCATTGGGCACAAACGAGTCACTATATTAGGTGGAAATGACGTGAATCGACCATCCACTGCTCCGAGTATCTGGGAATGTAGTTAGGAAGGATATTCCCGTATTGTCTGATGCAAATTCTCCGTAACGCATTTCTAATGACCCTTGATGAACCCTGGGAGTTTGCTAATCAAAATGAACTCAAGATGGACTCGTTTGCTACGATTTTTGCCCTTTTTATTGCCCTGTGTCATAGTCCGGTGTCATTTGTCCCTCAATCTAAGAAAAAAGCTTCAACCGCAAAAAATCTTCAGCCGCAAAAAAGCTTCAGGCGCAAAAAAGCTGTAATGAATGTCTGTCCCCAATCCGCGTAAATCAAGACGGTCATTTCTCGTGTCGAGGAAATCGCCTGTCGTAAGCACGCACTTGGTCAGGAAAAATTTAATCAAGGACCACGCACATTGACTATCGTGTCGTAGACTTTCTTCAGCTCCTCATTTGTCGCGACCCTGGTTTCTGGTGGCACGACCCGTTGATTAGTGCCAGCACCCTTCTCCATATGATGTTTCGTGCCGAGACCCGAACGGACGACAGACCTTTCTGCTGGCTCGCCTAGACGTCCTGGGGCGCCGGGTGGTATATATCTGTCACCATTAATCACGCGAGAATAATTAACAGGAGACAGGCTCCTAATTAGAAAGTTATCGCTGCCAATGTCGTGGCAGCGCGAACCTTCGCAATGACGGTTATAGCGCTGACGATAGAATTCTCCCGAGAACGCGAATACATCAACGCCAAGGAATAGATTCAAGAGAAGATTTACTGCCTAATGTCTCTCTGATACTCCTGAATAATTATGAAGATTAATAATTGAAATCCCAAAAAATTAGAAAAATATTTTATTTACGAATTATTTTCGTATTCGTTATTACTATCGAACCACTGGAGAAGTTGTTGATTCACACTAATACTATCTTCAGGTATTTACAAGAGTAATTTCCAGTCGACCTTCTGTCTCGTTTATTCATTCGATCGATAGAAAATTGCTTTTGTATGCCGAAACTTCGGAATATCAATTCTGTAGTTTTATACGCTGGGCACCCTGTACCTGTTGCTTTCCCTTGAAACACTGTACATAATGCGATTGGAGGTTTGACCGTAAGAATAATTTTATCTTCCTCGTAGAACCTTTATTCGTTTTAGAACCTTTATTCAATGTTATTTATTTCTGTAATATAGCATTCGTTAATGTAGGAAAATTCTTGAGAATAACAATAGGCAGTCTTTCTTTCTTTTTTTTGATCTTTCTGATCGAAAATTTTTAAGAGGTCGTTGGTAGACTCGTGAATCTTTGTTTTTCTTTTTCTTGATATTAGCAGGAAATGTGGTAGGCAATCCTTGCCTTCCACGTCGTTGAGCCAGACGGCAATTCGATCGCGAAGCACCAATGAGATTTCTGCAAGACTCGCGTCTATGTCCAAAGCGTGGTGAAGGCACTCTTCCGTAAGACCTGAAACACGATAAGAGGGCCATTTACATTCTTGCTAAGAGCAATTCTCGTTGGCAGTAACAAGAGGTTTTGCAGCCTCTCCTTGGCTATAAGCGCTCTCCCATTTGAAAAGAACTTAAATGGAGAGGACGGACTTAACAAGTTTGGACTAATCTCGATTTGAATTCTTTCGCAGATTTCACCCCTTCAAATTTAAAACGAAACGTTCGGAATTACCGTTTTCAATCTCTATTTCACGATATCTAGGAACTGAATAATGAATTCCAAATTCCTTTTCCAATCCTCTTTTACCATCTCGTTTTTCAGAGCACCTTTTTCCAAACCCTTTTCCAACCCCGTTTTCCTAACTCTCTTCCAAATCAATTTTTTCCAGCTCCCTTTATCAAACACCTTTCCAACTCTCCTTCCCAATTGAAACTTCTTCTCTAAGTCTTCTTAATTTCTTTTTATCCTATTTAAAGAGATCATTATACGTCAATCGAAACGAGGATTTAGTGTCAGCTGGTCTCCGATCGTATAATATAAACTTTGTGAGATCGATGTTAATGGGGCATTGATTACGTTTGTGCCAAGTCCGGGAATTAAATTAGTCTGCAGATCCAAACTCGTCGTTTAATTACTACCCCACATATTTCGCGATGAATGATTTGATTTCACTGTGAAAATTGGTATTATCAACATTCTCTGCTGTTCGAATTACGCGTGGGTTGCTTAATTACCAAGTTGATCGCTCAAATTAGTATTTGATTGTTGATGCATTATTATTAAAGAGGCTCCTTTATTCGATTTTTGACATGTATTTGATATTTGATACAATTATTTCAGTATTCACGCATATATTATAATATTATAATATCAGGTAAAATCATTAATTCCGTTTTTATTCAATATGTCACTTGAACTGAATAATTTAAGAGTCATTAGTCTCATTAATTATGAGTAAGTTTGAACGAAGGACTCATGTTTCAAATTCAATGGTTTGTTTCCTGAAGATCAATACATCCAGAAGTGACTTTGCTGGTTTTCCTGCTCAGCAGATTGCTCTCCCATGCAAGAAAAAGCTTGAAAAGGGCAAGGGTCTCCGCGAGTTTGGCCTTCCAGAAGGAAAGAACCCTCTTTTTTGCTAGAACTTCGTTTTCGCACCCTCCATTTATCCTTGTGCCTTGTGAAGTAGTTCGCAAAGCCTTCAGTTCGTCCGCTACTCAACGCTTCCTACTCAAAATAGAAATCCTTCCAATTCCCATGATCCACCAATTTCCAAGTGCACGCAACTCAGTGTTCTGATTTGCACGATTGGACAATCATTTCTTTCTCCAATTTCTTAAATATGGCCCCAAACGAGTGTAAAATTTCCCTATTTTATATCTCAAAGATCAAATCTGGCTGTAAAAACTGATGAAATCTTCCCTGTAAAAACTATTTTAACAATTCTAAAATTCCCGTAACAAAAAGCACTTAAAAAATTGTTATAGCTATTAGAAATGAGTAATATCTGAGTTGTTTATAATACCACAATTTTTAATTACATCTCGAGTTAGAGTTAATTGAAGGAGATTCTGAAAGCAAGTGGTAACGGTCAACGATTAATCAGCCTTGCAGTAAGTAGTAAGAGACGCGAGTGGCCAGACCGTCGTTGCCTCTGGCTGAGCAATAACAGAGATTGGCTTGGTAAAGGCGGTAAACCCCTTCTCCAGTCTTATCGGGCTCTTGAAGTTATTTTTTAATTACGATCTCGTCGGCAGTAACGGACGGCAAACTCAATTCTGTGCTTACTGTTGGAGGAATAGAAGGGAAAAGGATCGCGAGACTGGCTCGACTCGTCTTGTACCGCCTAGAGCTTTCGGTATAAAGCGTTCTATTTGCATTTTATTGTTTAATATAAGTTTATGGTACCCACGCCTCGAAACCCCCTTTAAACCGTACACGACACACCGAGCTTTTTGTGGTTGGAGGACTTTACTTCAGTGTGCTTCCTCAGTTTAATTTTATCTCTACTTCGAATCATCAACGATTACCAACACTCGGGACCAGCGTTTTTCTAAATTCTCAACAAAATTGAAACAGTTTCTGCTATAAGCTTTGTAAATGAAACAAAGAATAGAATAGAAGAGGTTTTTTAAAGTAGGTATTATTATTATTATTATTATTATTATTATTATTATTATTGTTGTTATTATTATTATTATTATTATTTTAATTGGCATTAGTTGAGTTTTTGTCACAACTTATTTTGATATGAGGAATAAAAACTTGTAAGGACTTTTATAGCTAAGTTAAGCAATTTTCTGACATTTAGCCAACTCGTGACCTATAAAATATCTTGACATTTCTTTGGACTAAAGTTTGAGACGTCTTTTCTGACGAATTTTTTTATTTCCATTTTCTTGTTTATAATGCCCGAAAAATAGAAACCAAGGTATAGGAAACGTTTTTTTTTTAATTTACTGATGCCATTTTAGAATAAACAAAAAAATATAATTTTATAAATTAAAATTAAAACACCAGTTAAGATTGAAAACCTGCCACAAGAAACAATTTTTTTACAAAACAAAGGATTCTACACATTTTTAAATGTTTAAAAGGATTTTAAAATCAGAAGTATGCAAAATAAATCAGAATTTTTAATCTTTGAATTATAAGAACTTGTAATAACTTGTCTAATTTCAGGAATCTCAATAAATTTCATAAAATTCCTTTAAATTTAGTAAAATCTTTTAAAATTACTCAATATCCCATGAAATCTCATTAAATTCCTGAAAATTCAATGAAATTTCGTTAAATTCCTTAAATTTAAATTTAAATTTAATTTTCATTTCTTAAAAGTCCTTAAAATTACTTAATTCCCATAAAATATCATAAAATAACTTAAAATTACTTAAAGTTTGATAAAATATCGTAAAATTCTGTAAAATTATTGAATATCCCATGAATTTCCTTTACTTTAATCAAAATTGCACAAAATTTCATTAAATCGCTTCAAAATATCTGAAAATCCAATGAAATGTCGTCAAATCCCTTGAAGTCCTTTAAAAGTGACATACTTGTAATGAAATTTCACAAAATATCATTAAATCCTTTGAAATTACTTATAATCCCATGAAGTCTGGTTAAATACTTTAAAATCTCATGAAATTCCCATAAAATACCGTAAAATTCCTTAAAATTACTTAGTTTTACAAAATATCGTAAAATTCTTTAAAATTATTGAAAATCCCATAAAATTTAGTTAATTACTTTAAAATTGTATGAAGTTCCCACAAAATATCGTAAAATCTCTCAAAATTACTTACATTTTTACAAAATATCGTCAAATTTTTTTAAATTATTGATAATCTCAAAAAATTCCTTCACATTATTAAAAGTCCCATGAAGTCTCATTAAAACGCTTAAAATATCTGAAAATCCAATGAAATATCGTAAAATCCCTTCAAATCCTTTAAAAGTTAAGTACTTATAATGAAATTTCTTAAAATATCATTAAATCTTTGGAAATTACTTATAATCCCATGAAATCTAGTTAAATACTTTTAAATTTCAGTGAAATCTCGCCAAATCGTTATAAATTTCTTTAGAATCTATGAAACTGCAGTAGCTGGTAAAATCCCTTAAAATTTCTAAAAATCACAACATACATCGAAAATAATCTGAAGATTATTTTCCAATTCGGCAAATTGAAGACAAATAATACATTCTCTCTGATGAGAATGTCAAAATCGTGCGAAGAAACGTCTGAAACTTCAGTCCAATCGACATTTCCCGATTTTCGAAAAGTTCTCTTACAAATTGACTAAAGTTTGCAACGTTTTAAATAAAACGATAATCTCATAACAATATAATGCCGAGAAAGTTTCATTCCCTGCTTGTCCTAGAACAGCCCCTTTTGCTAGAATCAATTCTCAGAGGTCTAAAACGACAGAGTTCCAGATTAAGAGTCGCAATGGAAGCGATGATAGTAAGAAGGGAGAGTCACAATGATATTGCAATAGAGAGTTAGTAATGAGGTTCTTTTCACAGTAAATTAAACGTCAAAGGTGAGAGTTCACAGTTGCCAAGCGGAGCACGATATACGCGTCTCCGTAAGCCCAGCATTGTGGCACTTATGCACCGCTTAAAGTGGGCATTATAGGCACAATGGGGCTGAAAGCCTGCAGAGTAGTCTTTGTGAGAAAGTAGCGAACGTCGAACAGTGACACAAAGTGGCGTATGATTTAAGATGTTGCAATTTAACGCAGAAAAAACATTGATTTTTATCTGGCTTTTATCAAACTTTTAAATTAAAAGTCCTAGTTTATTATTACCTGTTGCTAGTGCTTGTTATGAACCTCTGCCTTCAACAATGAAAAATGTATCGAATAACTTGCTCTTAGTAAAGCGCTTTATAAACTTTCTTAATTTTTTTATGTTTTAAACTAAGATTGGTGGTACACGTGACGATAACGTGACGTGACTGCGACTAGGACGTGTGTGTTCCTTCTTCCACGGTACACGATCTTACAAGCAGTTCACCGGCTGCTTTTGTAGTTTAAGACCATTTGATCGGATCGCGTGCACGGAACGCATTTATAACAACGTGCCTCCCTTTCTTCCCCCTTCCGTCACTCAACCTTTCTCTCTTTCTCTCCCCCCAGGTCAGTTTCTCGCTCTTCTTTAATACCTCCTCCCCCCATCCTCTCTTAGTGATCACTATCTCTCATTTTCTCTCTTTTTCTCTTTCTCTCATCCGCTCAGTTTCACAAAACAGCTCGACAGGGACGAGAATTTATTTACTGCTGAAATGATTTACATTTTATTTATCGCGGCTTGAAAGTTCAGAAGCCAGTAGTCCCAGGAAACTTTGGAATTTAATTGCCAGGCGACACCCTTCAAAGCTAGGAAGCAGGCAATCACGAATCTACCCCTGGATAAAATCTATCCGACTCGGAAGTGAAGAACTACACCGAGAGTGAAAGAAAATTAGTTCCTTCAGAAATCTCCACAGGTTTCCAAAGATTTACTCACGAATAATTGATAAGCTTTTCTTTACTGACGGAGTTTTATATTGTACGTCTAAATTTATAAGAGAAGGAATCTAAGGCTAAAAAGGAAGCTAAGGCTGAAAAGTAGTGTCGAGGTGATATCCTGTTCTGAAGAGAGATAATTTTAACAATGAATGGAGACAAGTTTCGAGAAAGAGAAAGAGAAGGCATGACAGTGCAGGGAGTAAAGCATCTAGAGAAAATAGAAGAGGCAGATATGAAGAGTGGAGAACATGAAACAAGAGAATCACTTGACGCTAGACTTAGAGTTTCTCGTTGAGGATGAAGAGTGGGTGGATTCTGGCCTCTGCTCGTCTGTTGCCATAGCGACCTCAGCCGCCCTTTGGCTCAAACCAAGGGCCAGAGGCGACAAATCGCTTGTACGTACAATAATCCAACCTTTCGAGGGACACTATTTTACAGTCTGACTTCACTCTAATACTCGTTTCTATTCCCTATCCTCCACGTGTCTTCCATCCAACTTATTCGTCCTTGCTCTTATTACGAATCTGCTCCATTTTCTTTGCACTCAACTTTTTTGTTTGTACTTTATTGCCACGTGCCACACAATACATTCGCCAGATAAAATTTCTTGAATGAATTTCCTCGAGAAAAATGTCAACCTTGAAGTCTTTTTTCATTTCTACATATATATATATATATATAGAAATAGATATCTTACATATATGTAGAAACTTTAGAGACTGTATTGAAACCTTTACGTGTTTAATTCATCTGGGAATAAAGGGAAGGATTTTATTGAAGGAAACTTGCATCTTGTTACAATCCTACAATATCTCAAGATATTGTAACCCTTTGCTCATTTCCTCGACCGACTTGAATGGAGAAAGCTCTCCTGCTTCTTGGGACGGAATGCAATTTTCAGATTCTCGAAACGGGAACCGTGTATAAACGCTGGCATAGATTCGGATAAGGGCACATTCTCGATGTCAGCGTGTTCGCCGGCTTAACTGCAAACTCGAGAGAACTACGAGGTGCATTAGTGCATACTTGAGCTTGGTCCTGGCATTCTAAGCCGTTCCCGCCGTCTTAAGCATTACAATTTCCCTTGTTTTATTCGACCAAACTTACACGCCCGCCTACACGTCTGCGACACAATTTCAAGTAGAGCTTTTATTAGCCCTCCAGAGGCTTAAACGATCCCAATGCCCATATTAAAACATTTCCTCAACCGACGACATTTCCTCAAGCAACAGTTCAAATAAAAACAATTCGAACCGATTTGAACCATTCGTCCCCGACATGAATTTAATGCAGAGCTCTGGAGTAAATAAAGTAATATCAATATACCATTAAACAAATTGCAAATTACTTCTGTGCATCAGGTTACAAATAACTATTTTTGGCTCTGACCCTATTCTCAAATCAAGAAACAAAATCTGTAAATCGTGGCAGATCGTTAAATTGCTATTTCGTTGGAAGGAGATCCTCCTAGGACTGGAGGATCAAAATAGCTCTACTATATGAGTGACTGGTTTCGTGGAGGGTTGCTGTCTCTGTGTCTACTTGGTAAGAGGGTATAAGGGAATAAAGCTCAAGTGAGAGAGAAAATGAAAGAGAAAAGGGGAGAGAAAGAGGGAGGAAGAGAGAGAGAGAGAAATAAGAGCCACAAGAAGAGAGAAGGAAAAAGAGATCCGTCCACTCGACTGCACCCCTGAGACCAATCCCCAACCCTTAACTCTCCTGGCTTGAGTTCCTAGCTACTGGAATCGGATTTCTGCTAAAAGAAAAGTAGACGAGTACGTATTTACACACATCTAGCAGATTTTCCGACCATTGTACGATAAAGACCTATGGAAAATTATCTCCTCAAGATCCGCCAAGTTGATAATTTTTTTTTTTTTGTAATTACATTTTCTTCCATTTAATATCTTCATCAAACAGCGAAAACCCTAAATATTTATTGTTTAAATCCCCCATTTGCTTCGACTCGAAACAGTCAATAATTATTCGCGAAATTCGAATTTGGAGAACTGTAGTCTATAGACTGCCATGAAAGCGACCTAACGATATAATCCTTAGGCGCACATGCGACCAAACGCCCCTACTAAGGAGGGTTGTTAGACCAAGACCGATATTGCGAATCAGATTACAAGTAGCCTCTGGCTGGTGTCGCTTCAATATTGCAGTGGACTTGGACTTTTATACTTTGCTCCTCTTCCACTAATGAGAGGTTGAATATTTATAAAGCTCTGCGCCTGGACTGCCGCACCGAGTGTAGAGCCGTAATAGCGTAAAACGTAAGTTGATTTTATACGGCAACCATATCCTTACGAAAACCACCGCCTCGCTCCATAGAGTTTCATTGTAATTGCCTTGTTCGTCTTGACTTTTCCTTGAAACGGGATCGCGGGCTTGAATTGCATTATGCAAATCGCAATCTTGCTGAGTCTTCATTTCTACGACACGTTGCAGCCTTTTGAAGAACGTCGTGAATCGTGACAAAGGATCGGATTATTTCGAATAAAATATCAAAAACGTCTTTTTTAGGTCATTAAATTCCATTATTTTTCGACTTTTCGAAATTCTGGACTGACATTATACGAATATGAAAAAAAACTCGAGGTAACTTTGTAACACACTAATTACGCAATTATAATAACCAGCTTGATTATAAAAATTCAATAAGGTGGTTTTATTTCTCTGAAATGGAAGTTAAAGTTTTGAATAACTGAAATGAAATCAAACCTCTTCCCTCGATTCAATCAGGTTAAAGTTTACCATAATTAATTAATCATTTAAATCAAAAAAGTCGAGAATAACGCTCGACCTCATTGCATAATTGAATTTGCATTCGAGCAAAGACGATGCAAATTAAAAGCAATACTCTTTCAATTTTCTCTTGATTTTCGCTTCGTTTCAAATCTATCAATAGAGAAATTCCTCTCAAGATTTCAATATAATCCATGGCTGAAATTTACGCTCGAGCAGCTAACTTCACACTCGTGAAATCGTTACTGAAGGTCTTTCGAATGAGGTGTGAAGAAAAATAAATGTCACACATATAAATCATAGAAATGAATTTTAGAGAGGACCAGGAAATGCTTGTTTGAAATCAATTCGCGATCGAAGATTTCGTGGAAGCGAAGCCGATGACGAACGAGAGAAATTAATTTCAGCCACGCATGGGGACTCAGTCGATCCCTTTTACGTCTTGTCCAACCCACTCGACGAGCATTAATATTCATGGCTGAAGGGGTGGCCCGCTCGGATAACGCTTATCTTGCCGCTGAAATAACTCGATAGCCGCACAGTCCTGACTCGACGTTTTCTGATCCCTTCCGCGAGCCAAACTTCCTCTCCCTTTCACTTCTACACCCCCAAACGGCTCTTCAAACCCCTTTCGTTCTTCATTTCTCACTCGTTTCAACGATAAAAATATGAACTGCCAAGTTGACCTCGAACACAGTTATAATCTGTTCGTATCCAGAGCAAATGGCAGGAATGCCCGAGGCGAGCTATTGTACACGATAATAATATCGAGTTCTAACCAAACCTTAACTAGACCCGACAATCGATACTGTGAGTTCCATTATTAACTTCTAAATTTCAATCTCTTCGGGGCATACATTAATTAATCCTAATAAGCGAGCGATTATATATCACTTTTTATTGTTTAAAATTATTCTGTGTTAACTTGGTACAACAGTTTCTTTTGCTCTTGCTATAGGACTAAAGTTAAAGGACTAAAGTTAAAGGACTGAAGTTAAAGCTCCTAGTAATCAAAACGTGTAGATAACCAATTATCAATGCACATGCATCTGGACTTCGAGGACTCTGCTTCACCAAAGTAGTAAACACTTTAGAGAGCTTAGAATGGCATTCGCAGCGGTTGCCTACCCGGGAAATTACCGTAAGCGGAAACTCGAAATAAACGATTCGAGGGTAGCAGAGGAAGTTAAGGGGGGGGGGGGAGAAATCGAGCGGAAGAAGTCGAGACAAGACGGACTTGGTTTTCGCTGAGCGTTCGTAGCTCGTCTCTGTGTATGGTTAGGGGTAGGAAGGTAGTGGGAGGGGTTGACGATTGTCTTCAGCACGAAGAGAAAAGCGGATTAAGGCGGTTGGTTAAAGAGCAGTTACCATACAGTTCGGGGCAAAGAGGCGGGTGGAGGTGGCGTTGATAATAGTATTGTGGGTTCGGGAGAAACAGGTACTAGTTTACAAGACTCGGCACTGCAGGTCTATAACTAGCTTCAGTTTCAAGCTTCCCAGCCAGGGAAAGGCAACTCGGAAATACAGTGGATGCTCTTTAGTGGTAGAAGTCGTGACGGTATCGTTGCTGCTATTGCAATAGCTGAAACTGTCGACTTAAGTAACTGCTGGTACTCACAGTAAGTTCGCGCGCAATGAGACCGCCTACATAAATACGCCTAATACATTTACACGGAATATAGCCGGGGCGGAGGTACTACTGTAGACCCATTTGCAGAAGCAACTTCTCTTCTGAGTCTTGCCTTTCTTGTCTTGCCTTGCCTTGCCTTGCCTTGCCTACCTTCCCTTGGATAGCTTCTGCAGCTTCTGCTTTTTCACTCGCTTGTTGCAATCCCAGAAGCCAAGTCTTTCAAACCAACATCCTAAGCCTTTAACGAGGGTTCTTCATTCATCAAGCCCGTTATCATTTTGGATTTATGCAAAGTTCAGAGAGCTTCGTGATTTATGGTTTCGAAACTCGAAAATGTGGTAGCTCGTATTTCTTGGAAGCTTCTGGTAATAATGATTCGTGTCCTGACTGAATTTATATAACGTAAACCGAACGAGCCTGCCAGTTTGGTCCGGTTCGAACCATTTGTTCCCGACGTGATGTTAGAGATGAAACTCCAGTGAGAGATTCTATTCATTTCCTTGCTAAACTGGAATACATCATTTTCTGAAACTTATACTTCTATAATTACTCCGAAGTAACACTTCTTGCTAAAACGCCTGTCAAATGACTTTTATAAAGGAAATTCAGTGTCTTGAACACACTACTTTGTAATGAATTTTCCAGTGAACTTAAGAACGATTCGCGCTTACAGGGTTTCACAGATAGTTTCTTACCTGAAGCAGGAAGCTGTCGAGCACTTTGAATAAAAGCACGTTTGTCGAGAAAGTTCGAAACTAATTATTATAACCTTGTTGCCGTTCCTTTGCACAAGCCAAATACCTACACCTGTAGCAGCACTGCTCAGAATAAACGTAAGCTATGAATAACATTCACCGTTCTCTGTAGCGGTTCTTCATTCAAGAATTCCACTTCACGATTATTTTCTGAGAAATAATTTACGTTTAGTGCATTTGGAAAAAAATGCATCGTGGAAAACTTTGCAGAGATTAGACTCTTTAATCATTGAAAGTTTTAATTATTGGAAGTTTTAATTATTGGAAGTTTGATTCTTTGATATTGCGTTGAAATTTCGATGCTTTTAACATAAAAAGCTTTTAAAATCAAAAGTTTTAATTTTGAAAGCTTTCATCATTGCAAGTTTATAATGTTATTAGTTGCCAACAAGGGAATGTTTAATATTCTACGATTAACATTGAAAGCTTTCAAAAGTTGGAATATTTTAAACATTGGATGCTTTTAACATTACCAAGTCACTTTAGAAATACTTTTCTATTAATTTATTTCTAATTGAAAATTACACTGTTAGAAATATATTGAAAATTCAACTATTTTGTCGAAAATTCAACAACTTTTGATTGAATATTCATTCAGCTGCGGTAATTGTAAAAAATTTCAATTAGAAATAAATTTGCTATCGAATGAATTTAAAAATGAGAACGCAATTAAGTGTTAATGAAATTGGGATTAAGATATTTTTTAGCATGCATCATTATCTTTGTGCTATACGTGCCTAGGTAGACCGGAAGTACTTGCTTTGAAGGGGGAAGACGAGAACTTGACAAACAAATACACACGTCGGTGTAGCGTGACACTCCGGTGTCGACGAGGCTCGACTAGGGTGAGGGTTCGCTCTCTGATTAGAGGTGGGGTGACAAAGAAGGGGACAAGGGGAGTAAAGTAAAGGATCAGAGGAGTCGTGCTCAAGTAGACAAGGAACGAGTCCGTCCTTCCACTCAGCCTTTTATAGATTATTCACGTACAATGGCCTCGCGACAAGTGGTGCACAGCTTCTAAAAAAACTGTCTGGCTGTACTCGCAATTCTTCCACCTTAACATTAAATAAAGACAAACATTCAATTCAAATACGAATATTTTTTATTATTTTTCTATGTTTTCTTCAATGTTTCAATTTCTTTTTCAGTGTTTCAATTTCTTCTTCAGTGTTCAATTTCTTCTTCAATGTTTCAATTTCTTCATTCCTAATTCATCTTTTGATGTCCATTAATTGAAAAGTGAAAACTTAAAGCAATTCTTAAGCAAAAGGAATCGAAAAGTATATGCAAGGGAAAAAGTTTCTTTTCCCTTGAATGATCGACGACTTTATAACTTTCCTCTTATTAAATCGTGAAGGTAGAGGGCGAAGAAAATAAAAAGTCGAGAAGGATAATTCAATAATCTCTTGTCGCTTTCGCGAATTCCAGAAACCGATTGGTTCGTCCTTCTTTCGACCATGTAAAGAATGTAAAGAATGTTCTCATCCCACAGAAGGGTAATTAATACGTTTGTATAATTAAACACCTTCTTTAAACTTTAATTTAAAACAGTTTAATATATGTCATTAATTTAAAATTGTACGTTTCATTTTTAAATCCGAAAATATAGAAACAAATATTTCCCTTACAAGTAATGTTGTATTTCTATAAAGAAGTTCTTCCATATAAACCATATATTTATTGTAAGTTCATCAATCATCAGGAATCAATAGATGTTTTAAAAAAATGTAATACAATGGTTGGGGGAAAATTAAACAATTGCTTTTTCATAGAACCATTCGACATCGCTTTTTCTTTATTTCTTCTCTCTATTTTTCAATGAATCAAAATCCAAACGATCGTTCATTTCAACTTTAAAGGGGAAATTATTTTCGCGAACAATTTTTCCCGATTGTTCATCGCGGTTAAAAAAAAAAGTCGATGCGTTTCGATATTGTGCACAGTCAATGTATAGAATGTGAGGAATACGTTAAATTCGTGCGAAACAAAATTTCATCAGTAGCCTATGTACCTAAATGTGTCCTCGTAGTCGGTGTTTTGCTGGTGTTTGATGTCGTGCTGTTTGGTGTTTTAATGTTGATTGGACGACTGCCGATTCAGCGGGCGTTCATTTGCAACGATTGTTACGATACTGGCTCTATGAGAATTTGAAAATGTCGCCAGGCCACCCGATATCGGAGAATCGCCAGGACTACGCAGTTAATAATACTCGCGTCGACCAGTTTTTTTTCCAATTTCAAATGTTTACGCCCCTTTTCCACCCATAAGTATTTCTACCGTTTTCAAAACAATAAAAACAGTGGGACAGAGTTTGCAAAACGTGGTATATACTCCGAAATTTGATATGCTTTGTCCTTTATGCTATTCGAGAAACAATCATGCAGTTTTCATTTATTTTAAATTTCAAATTGCTATCTAATTACGGGAAAAGCCCTCTTGAAATGTTGCAATCTGCACAGTTAGATTGTACATTTTCAGCAAATTAGGCCTGTACTGTAATATGAACTATCATCATGTTGGGAACGAAAGGTTCAAATTGTCACGGAGTAAATGTCAAATTCATTTAATACGTATTAATTTGAATCTGTTATTCTTGAAAACTTATTGGATTTTTCTCATGATTATTTCTCGTTGGTTCATAAATCTTATTCAAAAAAAGTAACATCAAAATAATTATTCAAAGACGTAAGGGGCTATTCAAGTATTACGTAAGCAGTTCGTGGGGGTAGATAATTTCTTATTGTTAAGGATAAGTTCTTATTGTTATTTTGCTAACTGTTGCTTACATGGGGTGGGGGGGCTAAAACTCCTAAAGCTCTCAAAACTGCTTACGTAATACTTTAACAGCCTCTAACGAGTGAAAAAACAAAATTGTTACATGAAATTGGTAGAAATATTGGGAACTGTCATTATAAAAAATCGAGTGATCACTTTTTAAAAACAATGAATAAAAAATGAATAGAAAAAAAATGAACGCGTGGTGGGTTCGGCTGTTGTCCAAAGTTGCCCTTACCCTGTTACCACACGTAGTTATTACTCTAGTAGTGCATATGTAGGTATATGTGTGATAGAGCTGCATAGTGCGTACAGACTTGCCATTTGGTAGGCAACTAGAGCATACAGATAGTGACACTGAGGTGGTGCAGGGGTGGCAGTCGGTGCCAATATAGTGTGAAAGTGAACATAGCCTCTGTGTGTTAATTTCAGCAGCGGTGAGCCCGCCTCGTATGTGGTGGACAGTGCTGGCTGCATGTTCACGCCAAGGTACGTGAACGTCGTACATACAGTCTAATATCATAAATGTTTCATTCTGTCAGTGCAAGGACGTTTGGATCTCTGGCATGCAACATACCGTTGCATCCCATACCGCATAAATTATTATCAATTGTTCGTGCACCATCAAAAGGAATCGTGTTTGTACCCGGAAGGTACGATTCCTCGGAATAAAGTCGATAATGCGTTGATCAAGAAAGAAAATATATTGAAAATAGATTAGTAAGAAATAGAAAGAAAATAGATTAATATTTTACCAAAAATGCAGATTTCACTTGTTATTTAATATAAGATTATTTTAATGTGTTGTAATTTCATTTTTTGGTATTGTTGTCTCATCAAATTGTTTTTAAACTCAAAAATTGTTTTTCTTTCGAAGCTGAATTCTTGTCAAATATTCTGAATAGCGATATATATTTGCATTAACGTTATGTTCTGTACGAAAGGTTCGAACCGTTTCGAATTGATTCCATTGGAAGTATTGCACACCTCTAATTCAGAATCAGTATTTGTATTTTTTTTTTTTTGTTCAGAATTGAAAATCTGCATATTGTTTGTTGATCCAAACGTCCTTGCTATCTTTTTGATTCTTCTTTAACTTTAAATTGTGTAGGTACTATTATGAAATTTATATAAAACGGAAATTTAACAAGTATGCGAAATTCCAAGGTTGAACAAATTGTTCTATTAACATATTTTAACTTTGAAGGCTTGAAAATGTTACTCCTAGCAGTTTTGGATTCTTTTAGCAGGAAATACTTTTATTAATGAATTTTATGAATAACCAAGCGGAAATACTAAAATATTGACCAATCTTTCGAGGGTGGCAATAGTGTGGGAGTGAGAGAGGAAGACGCATAATTTTTTCTCTCGCTCCTACAATCACTCTACATATTAAGCTAATCAATCATCTGTCCATATATCTGATTTATGATTAATATCTCTATACGTTGAGAAAATGTGGAAACTCGGTTTACGAATATCTAAATTTACTAAATTTTTATCTCTTTATGATTAACTTCCATTACTACTCTAATATTCGGAACGAAAAATAGTCAATTTTGTACATGTTAAACAAAATATCGTACGGGCCACGCGAAAGAGGGTCTTTTTCAACTTGTGTGATCTTTTTGGTACTCCTCTGAAGAAGCTCTTCCTTACTCTAAATACCCTTTTCAAAAAGACATTAAAATGCCATCCACTCTTAGCTTTCAATTTACCTCTGCAATTTTATCTTCTCTTAAACTTTCTTACAACTTTCTTGTATGAACGAATGTTTTTACTACCAGAACAGGCTTGCAGTAGTAAATACTGGAATACTTTGAAAGATGTACGGAAGATCTCGTGGCAATAAAAGATCAATCTATACGCGTATTGGCTGCTGAGAGAAGCGGAGAGAAACGAGTGAAAGAAGCGTAAAGTGAACTATAGTGATAGAATCTCAAATCGTGAATCGTGAATCGTGAATCCTGAATCTTGAATCGTGAATCGTGAATCGTTTCTTGAGGGCGGAGGGAGGGAGATTCAAGATGGCAAGGCGAGTCTTGGAAAGAGTTAGAAAAAGTCGAGAAACGTTTTGTAGATTCGAAGACCGATAGAAGGCAATGTTAGAAAAGCGTAAAATCGTCTAGAATGGGTAAAAAGGTGAGAGAATAAGGTGGGGTGGTTAGCAGGTTGAGGGGTGGTAAATGGGGGTAGAATTCGAAGGCAGGAGAAAAGAGGTTGGCGTCGAGGAGGAGGTGGGTGGATATTGCCGCGTTTGGTTCTTGAAGCATGTGTGCCCCATAAATAACATGTAAATATTTTCAATAACTGCCGAGGCAGCCCCGGCATGAAAAATGCAAACCGCTTTGCGTCCGGTCTCGACTGACGCCACTGTATCGCCTACCCTGAATGTGCACCATGGACCCTGGGAAAACTGTCTTTTAATATATCTGTATACTGGGTATCCCACGCGGAATTTATGGTGCTGGTTGCCCAATATTTGTTTCACTTAAGTGGCTCCGTGTTTTTACCCCTTCCGGACATTTAGCCCGATTTAAATTTTTGCAAATTTTTTTTTAGTTTGGATTAAACCATTTTGAGTAAAGGACTGGAATAGATTCGTTTCCATAAATATTATTATATTGAAGTACACTATATAAATTCTAATTTTAATATGTATTTTAGACATTAGAGTGAAGTGGATTTTTAGTAGATTATGGAAGTTTTAATTTATTTATCAGTATAGTAGAATTACTTAGACATGTATAATTTAACATCTTACATGTTTAATATGAGGACATCTATCTAGATGATCAGATAGATATTAATGTTACTTTCCATTATGGAAAGATTAAACAAGGTGTAATTAAAGGAAGTTTAGGAAAGAGTTTGTAGAAAGGGGTGATAAAAGGTGGTCAAAATAGAGCTTTGTTTAAGTATGATTGAAAAGTTCTGAACGTTCAAATGTACGAATTTTTGTATTGATTGTATTTGTAACTATAAAAAGTTTTTAAATATTGATTCATTTACATTGAAAATAATAAAGAATTAAATAATCTTGTAATCCTAATTGTTATTTTTAGTTTGTACAATATTTCTGGATAAAATATAATTTGAAAAAAATATTTCGTTCATTTGAACGTTCGAAACTTTATTCACATGTTTAAGTGGGGTAGAAAAGGGATCTGGAAAAAAGAAGTTTGTAAAAGACTGGTTAGTAGAAAAGGAGAATAACGTTGGAAAGAAAAAAGATTAAAAAATAAAACGAGTTTTTTTATATTTATACTAACATCTTTTAAGTTTTGAAGCCTTCAAAGTTAAACATTAAGACATCTTTAATCAGAAAACTGAGAAATTCTATCATACTCTCAGGAATTTTCGAAATTTTTAAATACTATAAATATTAAGCTAAAGCCCGAATATTTTACATATAGATTTTTAGCCTGTTGTTTAACGTTCCATGTTTTACATAATTTTAGATGTTGATACAAAAGTAGAGAAATTAATAATTTAAATTGGAAGAGTCATTTGCAAGTTGAAGGTAATTATGATTCATGAGGCTCTGTTTTCGAGATTTCAATTATTAAATGATACGCAAAATGATAAATCGTTTGCAGATAATGTATAAATGATATACGATATAAATAATTAATTCTCATTTTCATTCCCATAATTATTCCCTTGGAATAAAGTAGACTTTACTGTTTCTGATAATAGTTTGGGTTTAAATTGGGTGAAAATATATTGAATGTTATAAAAATAAAATAAAAATACTAGATAAGTTCAATAAAATGAGAAATTGATTTTTTTCAATAATAATAAAGACAAGTTGAAAAAATCATTTTTAATTATAAGATAATTAATAAGTTCAATGATTTTTTACTTACTGTATATTTTAATATTCCCAGACGAACCCTTTGAAACTTTACCATCCTAAATTTGAGAAAATCTCCTTCATTATGGTCCCAGCGGTGCACTCTTAGATTATCCAACTGTAATAAAGTTTTTTCATTTGACTGTAGAGCATGAACTCGAAAACTATTTTAGTATGAATAGAATTTAATACTTCATTATGAGAGTTTCTAGTATCTTATACTCAAGTAGATTTCATAACTTTCATAAAAGTGCATATCCTTTTCCTCCTGTAACAGATGCCACGTTAGTTAGGAATTAATTAAAGCTGTTTTCAGTTTAATGAGTAATAGTAGTGTTACAAAATTAATAATTTTATCTCTGGAATGCATGAATTTCAATTTCTTATTGTTAAAGATATAAGAAAGACCTTCAAAACTTTAATAGTAAATAAAAATTCACGTAAAAAAAGTTATTGTATTGCATTTTAAATTTTAATCAAAATTGTAATTACATATTTTTTAACCAGTGTAATTAATGCAGCTCTGCAACTTTATGCCTGCATTTAATAAAAAACTTCTTTCTAGTTCTATATTACACATTCCAGAGTTAAAATATTTCAAATGTTATTCGTAGATGCTTTTTTTTCACCTCTCATATATTTTTTTAACTTGAAAATAAAATATCAAAATTCAAACGCCCTTTCCGTATGTTACAGGGGTTTTGGCTTCATCACATTCGCAGATCCTTCGAGCGTAGATAAAGTACTGGCACAAGGCACACACGAGTTAGACGGCAAAAAAGTAAGTAACCTTTTTATTCACTCAGAACTGTAAAATATTTTATAAATATCTTCTTCTTTTTTTATTGTTGATTTTGCTCCTTGTAAATATAAATTAAATCTGCTAAATAACTGATTGAGATAAGTAATATATTTCAAGGACAAATCTTGCGACCTTACGTGAATCTAAATCATTTTCCGTGAATGCGTCAATTCTTGGCATTTGCTCCTTCATAATTACTAGGATAATTATTCATAATTACTCGGTATTCATCAGCTAACAGCCTGAATATCGAGTGCTTAGGATTCCTAGAATTTGAGTCAATAGAGGAGGAAGTAAGGAAAACAGGATCGTTTAGAATCCTATTAAATGAACTATTATTGCCGTGTACCAAAAAAAGAAGAGCTAAACTTATTATAAAATGAATTGTATAATTATATCATAAAACTCGAGCTACCTGGAAAACTTGAACCCTTTTTTGAAAAAAGAATAACATTAAGAAGAGGGATATTATTTTTAAGTAAAGTGACCATGAAAAATATTTAGGAGACTTATGGTTGCTTGTAAAAAGGGCAGCAGAAATAGATAGGGACATTAGCTGCCCGGGGTGCCATAAGTGCTCGAAGATGTAACCAGCGAGATAAATTTTGTGTAATTTTCCCGCTTAATGCAAATTACAAGCGTTGCTTGCATGAGGATCATACAAATTCATGAACGTCACATTGTTGGTTCCGCAAAAAAAATTTCTGTAGAAAAAATTACGAAAGAATCTTCCATCAAAAATATTTTCCATGAAAGAGAAGAATAAGCTTCCTTTATTTTTAGTTTAGCTCCGAAGGGTGTTCCATATTTTAAAAAATTTTTTTAGATCGACCCTTTAAATTTCCGAAACTCCCTTTTTCGGAATCGGACTCTAACATTGGTTCTTGGCAAGAAATGTTTTGAAGGAATGACTCGAGGGTAAAAACGGTTATTGTTTCCGGGTCTTTATTTGTATGTGAAGCAGTCGATGAGAAAATTCATTTGTTAGATCAAAAAAAATTTCTCTTAGGGACGCACTAGGATGGAGTGGGCGAGAAAGGGATGCTTTTTCATCCTGTGCTATTTTCGACAAATCCGTGAGAAGAAGCCATGCGTTCGTGATATGTGGTTAAAGGGAGAACTCCTCGAATCGAAGAAAAAAAAGTACAACCCTGAGGGTTGTTTTCCCCACGTTTGACTGAGCAGAAGTTGCATAAAATAGAGCAAAATCTTCAGAATTTATCCTTCACAATTATTTCAGAATTTGACATGAATTTACTAATTATTGTGTCTAGGAAACCGGGAAATTTCATTTGACCGGGAAAAAACCGGGAAAAACTCGGGAATTTCATTTAGGACCGGGAATTTTTGGTATTTTATTGAAAAATCGACTTTTCTCTACTTTATATTCGTTTTATTCCATTTCTACTTTATTAAATTTAAAAAAAAAACTAGCAAACCAACACGCGCTCCATTATTTTGTTTTACTTCTTACAACTTCAAGTGATTCAAAAGTCAATCAAGTTTTCAACAAAAATGTTTGCAAGATTTTTTAGATATTTCGTTATACCTACTACTTTTTTTGGAGAGAAATTTCAAGAGGTTTCTGGGAATTTCAAGGAATTTTAAAAGTTATCGGGGAATTTCCAGGAATTTAAAAATAATTCCATAGATTTTTATGATTTAAACAAAATTTTGTGTAATTTTCAAGGATTTTATGCAATTTTATGAGCTTTCTAATCATTTTATGGGATTTCAAGAGATTTTTCTGATTTTTAAAAGATTTTGTAGAATTTAAAAGGATTTCTAAGGTTGTCGTAAAATTCGGAAGGATTGCAAACAATTTTACTGTTTCCAAAGATTTTAAGACATTTTTAACGATTTTATGTAATTTTATGCGATTTCAAAAGATTTGTATAGGACTTTTAGGAGATTGTAAATGTTGTCGTGGAATTTTGAGGAATTTCAAAGATTTCTAGAAATTTTAAGGGATTTAAAATATTGTCGTGGAATTTTAAGAGAATCCAAGAGAATTTTCTGTCTTTTAAAAGATATTGTGGACTTTTTAAGGATTTTGTGGAATGTTATGATATTTCTAATAATTTTATCGGATTTCAAGAGATTTTTAAAGATTTTGTGAAATTTTAAAGGATTTCATGGGATTTCTAATCATTTTAACGGATTTGAAAGGATATAAAGGGTTTTAAATGTAATCGTAGAATTTTAAGAAACTTTAAGAGAATTTCACGAATTTTAACGGATTTTAAATGTTAAGGGCATGTATTACTTACCCGATCCCTACCTTACCGACATTTTTATCTCTGTAACGCTACGTTTACATTTATAAAGATATCAAAATGAAAATTTATAAAATTAAAGAAAATATGCTAATGTATGTTTGTCTGGTCTTAAATTAAACGTAGCTTAAGGCTTTAGCTTCAAATATACAAATTTTTAATGTAGTATCTTAATAAATGTAGACGTAGCGTAACATAGACAAAAATGTCGGTAACGTAGGGATCGGGTAAGTATACATTCCCTTAAGGCATTTGAAGCAGTTTCTAGGAATTTTTGAATATTTTTACGAATTTTTCACATGGATTCAAGAGATTTCTTATTTTAAAGAAATAATATATATAATTAGAGACTTGCAGGAAAAAAATTTGACCAGGAACAGACTGAAAAAGACCGGGAGAAAACCGGGAATTTCAAATTGCTTGATCACTAGACGCTCTGATTATATTTATCGTCTTTTGCTTAGTTCAATAAAAGTTTGACCTATGAACCACTAATTCAAAGTTTTCGCAAAAAGAAAGATCGCCAAATAAGGGGTTAAGTGAAAGAAACTAAAGAAAATCTGAAATATTTTAATGAAAATGTTTGTATTTGGCAAGGGTTCAAATTGTGGAAGAAAATGAAGAATTGTCACAGGGAAGAGAATGCTGAGAAGATTGTAGAGACGCATAAATGAAAAAAAAAAAAGAGGTAGAAACGAGCTCGTGAGAAATTGTCAAAGCTCTTTAGAAATTTCTGCACGGCCCGCATCGCCGGTTGTATCTACCTTCTCTGAAACAATTCAGAACCGCTTTCGTAATAGCACTGTCTGTAGTACTTTTCCTCGCGTTGTAAGAATACTGCACCGACGGAAAGAAGAACGGAGATTTAAACCCTTTGACTGTCTTTCCAGCTATGCGATGGTGTAAGAGAGAAGAGAGAGAGAGAGAGAGAGGAGAGTAGAGAAGAGAAGTATCTTGGGTTCTGGAAATGGAAAGGGAAAGGAAAAGAAAAAGAAAAAGGGATTGAGAAAACGAGAGGTGGATTTGATTGAAAAGATCTATGAAGAAGCTATGGGATTCACATGAGTGGGTATCGATTTCCGATGATGCCTTGAAAATTTTGCTTCACCCTTGAATGCATCCCTTCGCGAATAACCTGCGAAATTAGACGACGTAATGGGGTAAGGCCTCCTCGCGTGCTGACGCATGAAATCAGTTTTGTTCGGCGCATTTTCAGTACTTAGGATGTATTCCAAAGTCGTTGATTCAGAGTAACGTCTTATTCTTCAAAGTGTTATTCAGTTTAGATGAATATTCGATTAAAAACTTGAAACTCGATCAATCTAGCTGGTAAATTCGTAATAATGGCGGAGAATGTTTATTCAAGCTTCTCACTCTCAGCTTGAACCTGGCAAATCCATATTTTATTCTTGGAGTATAAGGAAGGGCTCTTGTCTCTTTGACATGAAGGATCGTAAGTTATATCGACGACCAACAGAGGTTTACTTGAAAGGGGTCGTACGAAAGGAGAGGGGGTTGCTGTTGATTTTATACTCCATTAAGAGGATCGTATTTCTCCGAAACCGGAAATCAGAAGGCGAGGCATTAGACCGTCGTTGAAAGGAAGGCCTTTTCGCCCTTTTGCACTTTTAGCCATAGAAAAAGACCTTTCCGAACTCCTCGAACGATTATAACACTAACACAAACAGCTTTCTATTTTTACGGATGATTGCTTCTCTCTGATTCTTCTACATTTCTAACTAGTTGGCAAAAGTCCTTTGATAACTTATGAACGACGACCTCTATCCCAAAAAAAGGAAACAGATATTATTGGATTTAATGTTAATTAAATGGAAATGTAATGTTGATTAAATGAAATAATTCGAATTTAAAGAATTCAAAGGCAACAAATTGGTAAAAGTAGAAAAACTTTGAAATCTCGGTCAAGTGTCAAGCAAGTTATCTTCAAAGCTTTGAGCATCAAAGATCTCTGGAGTGTCCCCTAATAAATGCCAATGACGAATGGAAGTGGTCTTGAAGTAAACCGAGAAATTAAATAAAAGTGACTTAATTTCGCGTGGAAGGCGAACACAGGTGCATCTTCTTTTGATGTTTCCCCAAGATCGGCCGGAAGATAGTTTACCATCTGGATTTGCGGCTTAAGAAGGCCGAGAGGGGCGAAAGTGGGGTTGCAGTCAAGAATCCAAGGAAATGGGGTAAGATTAATAAAAATAAGACCTCAGGGTGGAATGAAGCGTCAGAAAACTCGACGACTTTTTCTTATATTTACCCTCTCAAATAACAGCAGTCTTTCAGCCATAAAATAATAACCGACTCAAGAAGACAAATGCCCGATATATAAATATTTTTCCACTTCACACTTTCCAGTTGCTTTTCTTTTTTTAAATAAAGAATTGCTGTTTTTAAATATCAAACTAACTTGAGAGCTTTAAATATATTATTTATTTTATTCAATCCGGTAAATTCTAGGGCTAAATGTATTTCGAAGGATTTTAAGAATCCTTGAAATGTAGACAAGCTTTTTAGCTCAGAAAAAATGAATTCGTTTTGCTAATAGCAAGAGTTAAGGGAAGTTGAGAAAATAAAAAAGGAAAGAGGAAGAGAAAGAAACATACTGGATAGATAAAGAAGGTAGGAAAGGCGAGATGGCGTATAGCAGAGGGAAAAGAGAGGGTGAATGAGGCAGACGGTTTGTATTTCAAATTTAAAAGCATTCGACAATGGACGCTTTTCGTATTGTTGACTCACTCGGTGAAGGAGAGGAAACGAGAAAGAACAAGCCGAGTTTGGAGGGAGTTTGGAGGGAGCCTGGATGGGTGGAAAAGGGGTGAAGTTTTGTAAGGGACTGCAGACAATTTCCGCGAGGCTCAGTGGCTTCGGGCTCTTCAAATAAATTATTCTACGGATGAGCGGGCTGCTTATTTTTCTTCGCTTCACTACCTTTCCTGCGACCAAAGGAAATATATTTTCGCGTTTGTAACTTCCAAAGTCGTGTCCAATACTCTGCTCGGAAAATCGAGGGCAAGCTTGATTCGCTCCTATTCAATGACTCTATTTGTAGTTTTCTCAGCTCGATTATTACGGATCTATTCAACAAACAACCTGAAAAAGTTTTTAACCATAATTCAACCCTTAAATTTTCAAAAATACTGTAAAATTACACCATCTTAAAATTACATCTTAAAAATACATTTTGTTCCTTGTATTTTTACTGAACTACCAAATCTACACGCACGTGATTATTTATTTTACTTCTTACAACTTCTTTTACTTCTTACGCGAGATTTTATAGAAACGTTTCTTTATATAATCTACCTTTTTTAGAGAGAAATTTTAAAAGATTGCTAGGAATTTTAGTGGATTTTGACAATTTTTAAGTAATTTTTTACGAATTTTAACGGAGTTCGTAATATTTTAACAGATTTTTTAAAGGGAATTTTAAGGGGTTTGAAATGTTTTAAAATTTTGAGGAAAATGAAAAGGTTTCTAAGAACTTTAAGAAATTTCACAGAGTTTTAAGCGAATTTCTAATATTTTTGTGAAATTTGGAGGAGTATTAAACGAATTCAAACGATTTTTATGATGCTTTAAAGATTTTGTGGAATTGAATGAGATTTCTAATAATTTTAAGAAATTTTAAGAGATTTTTCTCTGATTTTATAAAAATTTTGTAGAATTTTTTAAAGATTTCTAAAATTGTTTGATATTTTTATAAATTTTAACGAATTTCAAGAGGTTTTTAAGAATTTCAACAGATTTTAACAAATTTTGAAGGATTTCTAATAGTTTCTAAGGTTTTAATGGATTTTAAATCTTTTCGTGGAATTTTAAGAGATTTTAAGCGAACCCAAGAGATTTTTATGAATTTAAAAATATTTTACGAGATTTAAAGACTTTTAAGAGATGGTTCTAATTTTTAAAAGATTTTGTAGAATTTTTAAAGATTTCATGAAAATTCCAAGACTTTTTAAAATAAATTTTTAGATATTTTTGCTAATTTTAAGGAGATTTTAATAATTTTAAAAATATTTTATGGAATTGTCAAGAATTTTATGAGATTTCTCATAATTTAAAGGGATTTTATGATTTTTAGAAGATTTTATAGAATTTTAAAGATTTCATGAAATCTAACGAAATTTCTAATAATTCTAATATTATAGACTTTAAATGTTATCGTGGAATTTAAAGAATTTCAAGAAGTTTCTGGGAATTTTTAGAGGTTTTCACGAATTTTAAAATATTTCAAGAGAGAGAAAAACACTTGTCTCATTTTACGAAATTTTGGTCTTATTTTGAGAACTTTTTCTCTCATTTTGAGTCAAAGATTTAACTGTGAGATTTTTATAAGTTTAAAAATATTTTATGAGGTTCAAAGCATTTTAAAGATTCTTAGGTAATTTTATTCAGGGATTTCCGAAGAATTTCTATACATATATGATTTTTAAAAGATTTTCGTAGAACTTTAAGGATTTCATGAAATTTCACAAAATTAAGGATTTTAAGAGCTTTTAAATGTCAAGAAATTCTAAGAGGTTTTTAGGAATTTTTATTTAATAGATTCTTTGGAATTTTAACTTGGATTTCAAGACATTTACGATTTTAATGGTTTTTGTTGATTTTTAACGGATTTCAAGATGTTTCTGGGAGTTTTAAGAAATTTTAACAAATTTTAACGTATTTCGAATATTTTCCTTCAATTTTTTTGCGCCGTTCATTTGTTTATCTTCTTTCAACTTCAAGTCATTCAAAAGCCAATCAGGACTGCAACAACAGTGTTTTACGAGATTTTCAAGACATTTTGTGACACCACTTTTTTAAGAAAGAATTCTTAAAAGCTGAAATCGATTTTCTTTTCTTTTCTAAAAAGTCTGCTTAAAAGTCTCTTTATATTTTTCCATTCAGGAATTTTCTGACATGTATTCTGCCAGCCCACTCTGACTTAGCCGTCTCTGATCAAAAGATATTAATGATTTTTTTCTCATTCAAGAAAAAAAGGAGGGTGACGTGTCACGTAAAAGGGTGAAAAGGGGGTTTCGAGGGGTTTCAAGTCTGCTTAAAGGGAGCTGAGCTTGCAGAATCGCTCCTTTTTATGAAGAATAGTGTGGGACACATTTCCAGTAGAAAATACCGCCTATGCGTTGTGCAAGCAGCAGGCATTGAGCACCCACTGTGCCGCCAATACTGCTGTGCATGAAATATAAATAATTAGTATGATATGTGTATAAGCGGGTTGCGGGTTGCGGCTGGGTGCGCCTGACGCGATACATATATCGACGTGACCCACGGCTTTATTTCGAGAGCAGCCGTATTTTACCCGCTAAATTAGCTTTTCCGCCAACGATTTATGTCGCTCGCTTCGGGAAAATTGCCGAGTAAATAGATAATTTCACGGCTCTGATTTTAAAAAAGAAGTCCTTCTCTTGACACGCGTCACGTCCCGCTCGCTCAGGGTGACTAGTCGTCCCAAAATACCGATAGCGATACAATACATAAAAGGATTTGTCGAGACAATGGACTTTTGTTTTGTGTTTATTTTCTCGCGTTGACAAAATTCGATTTTATGGTATAATTGGTCATGTTTTGTTGAATATATTTTGAAATTTTCTGTAGAATTATGGAAAAAAGATATTGCAAAATTGCAGATTTTCACCCAGTCATCAGTTTAATAAAGCTCTTTATTTAATGAAATTTAATAATTAACATTTTTAAATCAATGTTTAAATGCAGAGGTATTCGCTCGGTTCTTCATAATTGAAATGAGTGAATTTATTAAATAAAAGATATAATTAAATATCTAAATTCCATCTGGCAATAGCCAATAATTTATATAAACTGAATTATTTACGACCAAAATTCGTTGAAGTATAATTGAAATATCGCCAACATTCCATTTTCCATTCGAGCTTCCTATTAATATAAACAAATCATATGATTCTTTAGCATTGCTTTTCATTAAATATTTATCTATATCATTATTAATTCTTTAATTAAACTCATTTCATCAAGACTAATAGAACTAAATATTCCAATAATAATAATTTTGCAAATGAGACCTCCCTTACCCAAAAATGATTTCCAGAGAAGAAATCATTCTTCTCGGGCTTCTATCCTGATGAAAAAAATCTACACTTCGTGCTCAAGTTGCTTAATCGATCACAATCAAAAAGAAGATTTTCTCGCATCGACAGGACGAAAACACTAAATATTGATAAAGAGCTCGTTCTATTTGTCAGTGAGCAAAAGAGGGTGAATTTTTGTCCCATGAGTGATGGTTCTGCTCATAATGATTCAGAATCAAGTTTATAAGCAGGCCATTTTACCCTCTTTCAAGGTCGAGTTTTCATTTATTCCGCTCTTGCAATCAAAACCCACTTTCAGCCTCATAAAAAGGGAACCAGCCGGATTACGATAGCAAGACTGGTACCAGTGTTGGCGGGAACTGGGGTAGTTTCACGGGACGGGATGAAGGGGGTGGATCATGGTAGGATGGGCGAAGCCGCTTCCAGGGATTTCCAACACTATCGCCAGAATTATACGCGTCTTTTTACGAACCTCCGACGAGAATCCCCGCTGAATTACGCATGACGCTCTGCCGCAACGAGATCCTCTGATGGCTCTTCCTCCTGTAAGTGAAATTCTCTCGCCGAACGTAATAATATTCTCTTTAATCAATGCTTCTTACCAAGAACTTACTTCCTCCACTTGGTGCTCCACCTATCACATAAAACTTCCATCCACCATCTCTATGAGATGCTGGATCTCTCTATGAGAGAAGATATTCAAGAAAGATGTTGCCTTATCTTCTTTTTTACACTCTATCTGCCACACAGAGATTTTATCCCTTCTCCCCCTCTTATTAAATAATTTTAGACATCTCGGACCCAAAATACATCTGTAGACGAGAGTAAATTATTTCGAGACTGTTTTGGAATGGGAGGATCACATTTTCCGTATTTACGTACATGTGGAGAGCCACTGGTCGCTTTTTGATGCGCTATATAAACCTCAACCCCCATCGCATAGCTGGCCTTTCTCACTCCCTCGCGTTCTTTTCCTCTCTAACCCTCCACCTCGTTCTCATAGCGTCACATTCTCGGGCGATCCATTTCCAGATTAAACACGCGTAAAACTCCACTCTCGCGTAGCACACACAAGAACTCTCGTCCTCGTTGCTAACATGGAACACCCCACCTACAGAAACTTTCCAGCTCGCTCGTCTCCACTCCAAGGATCACTTTATATGTATAGAGTCGTTCCAAACTTACCGAAAGGAGTTTCGCAAATTACCCCCAAATCGCTGAAAGTGCTTAGTGATTCGCTTACCACTCAAAAGATATGTGATCTGATTTCTAACTTTAGCCACCTCATTTGTATCTATTTTTAGGACTTCGTAGCCACAGACAGAAACCCTTATACTTTCTTTCAAATGTCTGGTAACTTGATTTTTCCTTTGGAACTCATCCTACTTGTAAAGACACCCTGACCTATTCCACAGGAGTTTCTGTAGCTATTTCGAATTCCTGTTCCATGGAATTCACCCTATTATGTCTTGGGATTCCCTTCTTACCTTGGGAGTCTCATATCCTTTGGGACTCCCTCCATTTCATATGATTTTTTTTATCTCTTGGAACTGTGGTAATAATTGGGATTCCCCTTATTCCTTGGAACAATCACATTCCTCCCCCTTATTTCTTGGGGCTTTCTTAAACCTCAAGAGTAGCTTCATTCTTTGGAACTAGTCCTATGTCTGAACTTCATTTAGCTCTTGGGTCTCCCCTTATTCTTCTGGACTCAACCTGCATATTCCATGGGAATATGGATAGGATTTTTAAATCCTATCTTAAAAAACTGGTGTCACGAAATGTCTCGAAAATATCGCATACATTGTTTTTGCACATCTGATTGGCCTTTGAATTACATAACGTTGAAAGAAGAAAAACGAACTAATGGTGCAAAAAAACTCCCAAAAACCTCTTGAAATCCATTAAAAATCACAAAAACGATTAACATCATAAATGTCTTGAAATCTAATTTAAAACTCGTCAAAAGCTCTACAAATTATTGGGTTGAAATTTTAAACGTCTAATCTGACGATTTTTTTTACATTTATTGGAATAAAATTATCAACCAAAAGTATTTAAAGTTTCCAAAAGATTTTAAGAGAATTCATAAGGTTTCAAAAATTATTTAAGGGTTTTAAGAGCTTTATAATGTTTTTAGGGGATTTTAAGGGCTTCCAAGAGATATTTATGATTAAAAAAAAATATCCTGGAATGATAAGGCATTTTAAAGAATTTTAAGGAATTTTAAGTGATTTTTATTATTTATAAGAGATTTCCTGATATTTGAAGATATTTTAAAACTTTCTTTGAATTTTTTAAATAAATTTAAATTACTGATTTGGTTATAACCTTTGAAATCTTTTTAATTCTTTTCAAATCCTTAAAAATAAGCTTTAAAATCCAGACGGATTTTTTTTTTCGAAATATTCTCACTGAAATAATTGTTTTATTTAAAATAATTTATTTATTGAAACATAAATCATGGGATATGTTTTGGCAAACAGTATTTGATGAAAGAAAAATCGTCTAAGTAGACGTCTGCAATTTCAGCCCAATCTAAAAATTCCTAAAAACCTCTTGGAATTTCTTAACATTTAAAATCTCATAAAATACTTGAAAATTCCATAAAATATTTTTAAAATTATTAAAATATCGACTTTGACTTCCTTAAAATTGACAAAAACCCTTTGAAATCTATTAAAATTCGTTAAGATTTCTTCAAACTCCCAAAAACCTCTTGAAATCCAAGTTAAAATTAGCAAAAATCTCTAAAACTTCATTTTAAAAACTCTTGGAATTTCTTAAGATTTAGAATCTCTTAAAATTCTTAGAAATCTCATCAAATTTCATGAAATCTTTAAAAATTCTACAAAATCTTTTAATAATTAGAATAATTTCATAAAATGCTTTAAAATTTTACGATAATCTTCGAAATCCTTTAAAATGCTACAAATTATCTTAAAAATGATATATGTATAGAAATTCTTTTGGAATCCCACAATAAAATTACCTAAAAATTTTCAAATTCTCTGAAACATTTTTAAATCTCTTAAAATTCCTCAAAACTTGAAAATATTTAAAGTCCCTTAAAAATTCTTAAAACACCCAGAAACCTTTTCAAATCACTTAAAATTTTACGAAAATCATCGCTTAAAATTCCTTGGAATCTCTTATAAAGTCCTTAGAAACCTCTTAATATTCCTCAAAATTTCAAAAAATTTAAAATCCCTTCAACTTTCTTAACATTAAAAATTCTCTTGAATTTTCCTGAATTCTGTTAAAGTGTAAATTTGGCAAAATATACCGAAATGCCTTTAAATTCTACGAAATCTGTTTAAAATCTTAAAAATCTACAATTTCGTAAAAATCACTTGAAAGTGGTCAAAACCCAGTAAAATCCCTAATAAAAACCTCTTGAAATATGTATTTCTATAAAAATAAGTGATGTACCCAAAGATGTAAATAAATGTCCCTAACATCTCGGATACCCTCTAAACTTGAATGATCAAAATTTCATTCATGTTAAATAACATTGCATTGGAAAAGGTAGAATTGCATTTCGAGATTCAGATGAAATGACTCGTGTCTATTTGTGATTCTCTAGGTACTTTTGCAAGAGAGTAAGTTTGAGTATCGAAAGTTGCTGCCATTTCCAGACTCCTTCCATTTGAGAAGAGCGATACTTTCCTTGATTTACACCGCGTTGTTTACGTGTCGATATTTCAGAAGTTGTCTAGCGTTGCACCGACTGCTCCTTTCCAAGAAGATATTATCGAAAACTTTGAACTTACGTTTTGATCCTTGAGAACTCGAAGTCTTCGGTACCGCACATCGAATCTTTCGGGATCGTAAGTAGCGGGGATTAAGGAAACTTTCTACCATCTCGACGTGCCCAATGGCGCGTGCTTCTGGCCCCATATATGTATGTATGTAGACTTATGAAAAGACAAAGATACTTTAGATCACGCATTATGTCTCGAACAAAATGAAACTTCTTATCGAACTCTCTGCACTTTTCAACTTACATCTTTTTCCGAGTTAATGTTCCGTTATATTCGCTATCGTAATCTGATTTCTTAAAAACAGGCTAATTAACTTTTTACTGGTTCTAAATTGTTCTAAATTCTCAATCTTATTGGAATCTGAATGTTTGTTTCAAATTTCCAAAGTTTTCTCATGTTTGAACAAACTTTCTTTAAATGTCGCGAAATCTTTAAAAAGAACGAGGATACGGAATTTTCGTATGAAAAAGAAGATTGTTGATGAAAAGGTTTAGAAAATGCTTGGAAAATTCATAAAACTCTTCTAAACTATTGAAATAAACCATCTTTTCAGAAAAACCATAGGGACATCAAACTTTATTGACCTCGCATCTAAAAAAACAAATTTGATAGAAGAGCACGTGCAAGTGACTTCTACAATATTACCTACAAACTGCAACTCCAGATGATGTATGAGGCCAAGGTCTCTTGAAGAATAGAGTATTGACTTATATATCGATATGGTAACGCTTTCTCTGAAAATCTGTGCAAAACGTGCTTCATGGCCGAAAACTTCGAGGAAAAATAGAAAATTTGGATTCATTCGGTAGAAGGTCAAGGTCACCTCTGAATGGTGATTCGACCCTGATGACATTAACGAGACACCCTATGTGCAGGCAGAGCACGCTTCGGTCAAATGAGAGGACTGAGAGGTTGGGAAAAGCGAGATTGAGTGAGAAGAGAGAGAAAATATATGAGAAGGACCAGGAGAGTAATAGGGGGTTGAAGGGGGTGGCTCGGAACGTAGCTAGGTAGCATTGAGAATGTGTGCAAGGCATTCAAAGCACAAAGCTCGAGAATGGTGGGCGAGATGTGAAGCTTTTTGGGTTGGGGTACTCGCTGTTATGAGGAAGAGAGGGTGAGATTTAGGAGGGATCTATTGAGAATGCTCTGAGTATAAACGCAGAGGCGCGTATTAACACGCCACAATTGCAAATGTAATCACTGGCATGCTTTCCGAATTGTGTTGTGCTTCCGCTTTTAATGCCCCTCAAACTGGTGCCAATACTCTATTCGTCAGATATTTACATTGACTTAAGTATTAAGTATTTATACAATTATATTCAAGATAAGACTAAATGAAGATAAATAATAAAGAAGAAATAATATATTTCTTAGTTCTAGAAGCTGTAAAAAGGATAGAAAAGTGGTTTCTAAAAGGAAATGTATAAAAAGTTTGAAAAATGGGAGAATGAAAAAGGGTTGTAAATTATCCTATCTTAAAAAAGTGGTATTTCTTAAAACTCCTAAAAACCTCTTGAAATACCTTAAAAATCCACAAAAACCGTTAAAATTATCAATATCTTGACATCCAAGTAAAAATATCTAAAAATTCATTTAAAAAACTCTTGGTATTTCTTAACATTAGAATTTATTAAAATCTTTCGAAATCGTATCAAATTTCCATGAAATCCTTAAAAATTTTACAAAATCTTTTAAAAATTAGAGAAATCAACAAAATTACATGACAACTTTTAAAATTCGTGAAAACTTCTTAGAATTCTTAGAAACTGCTTGAAATTCTGCAAGTTATATTATAAAATTTAAAGTCCCTAAAAGTCCTTTAAAATCTATTAAAATGATTAGAAATCTCATGAAATTCCATGAAATCCTTAAAATTCTATAAAATCTTCTAAAAATCATAAAATTCCTTTAAATTATTAGAAATATCACAAAATTTTTGAAAATTCCATAAAATATTTTTAAAATTATTAAAATCTCCTTACAATTCTCTAAAACCCTTTTTGAAATCTCTTAAAATTCGTTAATTCAAGCTCCCAAAAACTTTTTCAAATACCTTAAAAATCCACAAAAACCATTAAAATTATAAATATTTTGACACCTAAGTTAAAATTAGCAAAAATCTTTAGAAATCATATCAAATTTCCACGAAATCCTTAAAGATTTTACAAAATCTTTTATTAATTACAACAATCTCATAAAGTCGCTTGAAATTTTACGAAAATCTACGAAATCCTTTAAAATTCTACAAATTCTTTTAAAAATTATATATTTATAGGAATTCTTTTGAAATCCCTCAATAAAATTACCTAACAATTTTCAAATCCTTTAAACCTCATAAAATATTTTAATAGTCATAAAAATCTCTTGAAATCTTTTTAAATTCGTGAAAACCTCTCAATGTTCCCATCATAAACTTCCTGCAATTCTTTATATTTTACAAGAACATTTAAAGGACTCTTTACATCCTTTAAAATCCATTAAAATTGTTAGAAATCTTGTTACAGTCCATAAAATCCTGAAAATTCTATAAAATCTTTTAAATAGTAGAAAATCCCTTGAAATTATTAGAGATCTCTTGACTTCTTTTCAAATTTTCAGAAATTTCATTATAAAATTTAAAATTCCTTAAATTCCTTTAAAAATCTCCAAAACATTTTGAAATCTCTTAAAATCTCATTGATCTTTTAATGACTTAAAGTTTATAAGAAATTAAATAAATAATCGTGCGCGTGTTTGTCTGTTAGTAGCGGAAATATTTTCATCTCCTGATTACGGATTTTTCAAGAGGAAATTGGAGATTTTTGAAAGGTATTGCGTGGGACTATTGAGGAAGTTGAAGATGGTGTTAAAGGAAAAGAAGAATTAAATTTATAGCGCTGGAGAGGCCGTACGTTGACTTTCAAAAGCGAGATGAATCTGGTAGGGAGAGTCAAAACAGAGCATTGCTATTCGTATTCCCTCCGCTTAAATAATTCATAAGCAATACCGTCCCGTGGTCACGTCTCGGCTTCTCTCCTGATTGGCTCAAATTTACGATCCATTGTCACCTGATTGGCCACGCTTGTGCGACGAATGGTGGAACCATAAGAAAGAAGTACTTTATCGCCACAAGCACTGGCATCAAGAAATCATGTCTAGGACACTCGAAATCTTGAAAAGACCTTCGACAATGTTTTAATTCAACTTTTACTTTATTCCCTTTTACCAAATGTTAACTTATTAAATTATTTATTATGTTATTTTACCAAATGGTAACTTTACCAAATTTCAACTTTACCAAAAGTTGTAAGGCTTTGTTTTGAGATTTCGTGGGCTGTCTAAGTTGGTTTAGAGATAACAAGATGATGCAATGCGTTGAGATCCTGATTGTGAATCAGCTATAGTGACAAGTTTGACATTATAACGGGTTAGCTTCCGAGGCGATTTTCTCCTGGTATTATGCCTGCAACACGCCCTCACTGGCTACAATTTCAGTTCGGTCTGGTGGACCTCGTTGTCCATGACACTTTGACGCAACTCTGGTTCGACTAACGGTGTCCAGAGGGCGACTGTACTGGACAGTTATGAGTTGGTTAATTGTTTTGTCATTTGTTAGAACGTCCTCGTTATTACTATCATCCTTGTTGTTGTTGTTGTTGTTGTTGTTGTTGTTGTTGTTGAAACGTCGTTACTCGAGCATTTCCTTCAAGTTTTGCAAACTCTGGAGAGTTTTTATTCGAATATTCACTACCCTAGACAAATTCTACTTTAGCTTTTCCTGAAACTAAAATGTCTTATTCCACACTGATTTGGAATAAGACTGATAAGATTTGAATGTTTGATGTTCCAGTTTCCAATATTCATACTAATTTCTCCTTTTTTTTATGTTACAGGTGAGTAATCATAATTATTTGACACCCATCTGAGTGAGTAACATAATTCTTTTTAAATGAAAAGCAGAATTAAACATTTTTTAAATCTCTATTTATATGTATTGCCTTCTCTTTCATCTTCCAATTTGGACTAGTCGTTTTACTGGTTCTGTTTTGCGGCAATTTCTGGTCATGGAAGTCACCTATAAGCCAAAGATTAGCTTTCATTAAGTCAAGAAGAGCAGGAAATTGCCAGATCCTGGATTAAAGATTCGGGACTTGAACTGACTAACGACTTTACGATTCACAGCTGAACGATTCCATTTCCTGTCTTTTCTTTTGTGGTTAACGCACGATTCTAAGAAATCTGAGAAGATCAAGGAAAGAACATTTCTTGATTCAATTTATTCTAGATTGGATAACTCGAATTAGCTCTTTTTCTGTGAGATCAAAGAGAGACTTACATTATCTAAGAAGTCGAATTAAAGTATTAATGGAAGTTTTCACGAAACAAATTGTATTTGTACATCATGTGGTTTGAATTAATAGAGAACCTTAATAGTCACTTTGGTAGGGCTTTAGTGCGAACATAGTAATCATCATTGTTACTCGTGATAGAGGTCTACTCTGTACGCGGTCATAACTATTGTTATGGCCACCTGCAGCAAATGAGGCATTGAAACTTCACTAGATCCTGCCGAATCAGTCTTTATCGTTATTGAATACCACACTTATATTAACGGCCCAAAGGATTCGACCTAATTTCAAATTAAACTACAAAAAAAGAACAACAAAAATTACAAAAGAAAACAAAATTACAGAAAGTAAATTCTTTAAAGGATTTTCAAGTAATTCCTCCATTCATTTCTCAAAATAATGGACGACAACGTCCATTATTGAGAGTGACGTTTGGTGAAACGTGGAAAGTAAATAAAATAACTTAAGCCGTTGTTTTTTTTTAATTCGAGGTAACGCGTCGCTCGCAGCAAAATGAACGCTATAATGGAAGTGGACAAAGATGGGAATACGCTTCGGTTTAGTTTTACGAACAGCATCCAGACAGGGAAAATGGCTGCCTCTGGGTTAGCTTGTGTGCCTATTTCTCTCTTCATGAACGTGTTAGTAGAGCCAGTAACTATGTTTATCGTTGCAGAACGAAGTGCAATGCTGGAACGAATGAAAAAGGCGAGAGCCGAGGCCCGATTGCGCTGATTGCGAATTACTGTTTGACGTTGGTAAACTTTTCTCGGGATTTTTACTTCCCTCGTGTCCTCTCTACTTTTCACCTTTTACTTTTTCGTTTGTCAGTTTCATCCGCATTCTCAACGCTGCTCTCCCTCACTGTCTCGTATTTTTTCCCCCACCTTCCTCACTCGATATTTTTTTCAAATTTTCACCCATCGAATTGAAACAATAACGTTTAAGTCGTGTGCGAAAAGAGTGTAGTCGAGGGCGGAATTAGCTAACGCTAGATACAGATCCTATCGCACCATTTTGCAATTGTGCAGGCGCAGATTTATTACATATATCTAGAGTGGGATCGGGTGGTCAGTTACTGTGGGTTGGGGGGCTGAGCGATTGCTCTTAATATGCGCGCCAGCTGCGTAGTGACCGACCAATCCTCTCTCTTTAAACCATCAACCCCGAAGATGTAGAAGCTGATAAAAATGAACTGCCGAGCTCGCGGCTCCACTTGATTACTTTACCGTGAGTCGACACTCTACCTTCGCTTCTTTTATGAGATCAAATATAAATTTACTTCCTTACAGCGCTTTTACCTTACAACAAATGCCACCCTATTATTTCTGAACTAAGTGGAGGACTTTGAAGGTCGCGTTTCAAAGGCAGGCCTAAAAACGTACAAGGAAACTTTTGACTAACATATTTTCAGCTCCCCCTATACATCTTTCTGTTTTGCCTTTCTTTTCTGTTTTGCCTTACTTTTCTGTTTTCCGCCTACGTTTCCTAAGACTTCCTTCCCTCTTTCTAAGACTTCTTCAGTTACTCGGGCTAACATATTACGGAAATGGAAGACGAACCTATCTCGAAGACCGCGAGCCGCAGTTCGCGAGGGAATCACGGCCCGTAACTCGGCACGTTTATGCACGAGCCTTCGGGCACCAAGAGACGCAAGGCAGCAAACACGAGACTTGAAAGTTCATATATACGCGAGACACGAATGCGATATTACTTACATTCTGAGGAAAAGTAATTCCAGAGCAAAGTTTTATCACGACGTGCTTCCAGTTTCGACATTATATTGCCATTTTCTCCGCTGCTCTTCGGTAAACGTTTACGAAGCACAGCGGGCGACCCTTCAACTTTTAACGCTGCATATTAATTCTTTTTATTCCGAGAGTTTTACTTTGAATAGTGACGACACAGGTGTGTTGTCTTCTTTTACTGCTGCAATTTCAAATGTTTGTAGATAATACGCCAGTCTATTCGCCGTTTATATTCTCTCCTAAAGAATCTTATTTGCTTTGCAACATTTTTATTTCATCGCGCGTCTCTTTTCTGATATAAAATTGCCTAAAAATTCCTGTAGTTGACAGGAATTGTAATATTATTATATCAAGAACAAAAGAAAAGTTCCACTAAAGTACCGAAAAAATTGCTAAACAGTATTATTATCTAACTTAGAAAAGTTGTTTTATGTAATGATTTGTTTACTTCTACAGAAGGGATGAGAAATATTTTTGTAAAGAAAATTTCAAACGATTTAAAATGATTTCAAGATTTTTAAATATTTTTTAAGTGATTTTAAGGATTTTAAAGTGATTTCAACACATTTAGCGGATTTCGTGGAGACCTTGGGCTATTTTAAGTAATTTTAGGAATTTCAAGAGAGTTCAAGCATTTTAAGAGATTTTTGAAAGAATTAAAGGACGGTAATTTGAAGAAAGTTGAAGAGATTTAAAGATATTTTAATAAATTCAAAAACAATTTTATTTATATTTATATACTAGCGGAAATTTACGCGGCGTTGTTCGGGATTTTAAAATATTTCAAAGAACTTTCAGGAACTTCAAGCAACTTCTGAGTATTTTAAGGGATTTTCCAGATATTTCTATAAATTTCACAATATCTCAAAACATCAGAAAGGATTTCATGAAATTTAAGTAACTTTAAGAAATTTGAACGGATTTTAAGAGATTTCTAGTAATTCTAAAGAATTTCAATGAATTTCTAAAGCATTCAAGAGTGTTTAATAATTTTCAAAAGATTTGAAGACTTTTCAAGTGATTTTGAGAAATTTCAAGGAATTAATTCTAATGAAATCAAATGAAATCCTTAAAAATCTCTTAATCCGTTAAAATCGTTTAAAATATGTTAAAATCCCTGGGATTTAATTCTAATCTCTTAAAATATTTTGAAATCTCTGAAAAATCTTTTGAAAACTCTTTCAACTTCTATAAAAATCCCTTTAAATCACCGAAATCAATCAAAATCTCTTAGCATCCTTTAAAATTCCCTAAAATCACTAAAAATTTCTTGAAATCCTTTGCAATTCCTTAAAATAACTTCAAATCTTTTGCATTCCCTTAAAATTTTTTTAAATTCTATGAAATCTCTCAAAATTCTGGACAACGCTGGGTATAAATTTCTGCCAGTTAATAAATAAAAATCATATGTTTTGGAAACTTTTTTTAAAATATTTTCATTCCAATAAATTAAAAAATTAAAAATAAAAAATCGTCAGACTGGGCTCTGAAACTTCACCCTTATTACACCAGCTTTAAATGTTTATTATTTGAGAACTTATATTCGAAAAACTAATTTTGAAAAATACAATTAACTATAACATCCTTATTTTTTAATGAAATGCATTAATCATATAGGTCAATCGATTCCAAATACTTATTTTAATATTTATGTTCCATTTTCCGTGATTTTTTTGGAACTTTGTTGGTATTTAAGATGAAATGTGGATCAGGGATCCGAATGTGAATGAATGCTCTTTTTTTTAATCAAACGACAAAAATCTTTATTATTTTCATTCAAATGCAATGTTTAGTTTAAATTTTCTATCACATGAAAAATTGTAGAGATGTTATATATGTAGAAAAAAATGACTCGTCGATCGTTGTCTTTACAATATGCCTCATCGATTTTCTAGGTCAAGAGGAGGCGAGTGAATTGGGCAATTTTTAATAACACTTGTCAAAAATCTTTTCGACATTGTCACTGGCATTTGGCGCCAGCCAATATTGCGAGAGAACGTCTTAACAGCTGGCATCCGCTGACTCGGCAGATTCTTTTCGTGGATGTAGAGGCTCTTTTACAGTGCGAAAGATAGGAAGCGAGAGGGAAGAAAATACAGCTTGAAATGTACACGAGGAAGTAAAAGTAGCAAGTTGTCTCATATTTTAGATGATTTTATAAAAATAATTCAAACACAAGTTTCTCGCTCACTTTGCAAAAAATATTGAGAATATAAAAGTCTGAACATTTTTTGCAAATTATAACCGCGAGCTTGGCGAATACAAAAAGCTTTTCATAATTCATATATATTTTTGTATAAATACTTTTGTATTTTCTTCCCTTAACATTGATTTAGCCGAACTATTTATTTTAATTATCCTGCGCTATTAATAATTTCCACTTAGAAAAATTTTCCTCTCTTTAGAGTTGATGACGTAAATGAAAAAACAAGAGACACAGAAAAGTGATGTATCGTCAACGGTGAAAAAATGCATCGGTGACAAAGACTCTGTGTCACAAAAGCTCTTCCAAAGCTGGCTATATGTTGCACAATAAGAGACTTCAGAAACAATAGCGAGTTGAGAAAGAGACGAAAATCAGTTACTAACTCGCAGAAACCAATATTTGTCATGAATATGTAGTTAAAACTTAATTTACATAATAGAAGAGGATTATTGTGTAATTATTCATTCAAAGAGTTGTTTCATAACGAATAAATTCTCAACTAATTTCTAAGTAATACTTATATAATTTTTCGCAAAAATTAAAAAGGTAGAGTCTATCCTTATAAAGCGTCACGAAAATGAAGCCTGAAAAATGTTTTCCCCTTTTTGTTGTGCTTTTATTTTTTGCCAGTTTTGGTCTCGTGTTGAGATCGCGAATGCGAATAAACCCGTAATATTACGTCTGTAAAGAAGCTGCGGAGAAGGTGGGCAGATTGGTGGATGTAGCGTAACGCGACGACGACGAAAATATTCCGGTTTGAATTAGGAACACGAATCCCTTCGCCCTCGGCGTTTCTACTCTCGAGTGCCTTCTGGAATAAACATAAAAATTTTACTGTCTACGCCGCTGCTTGCATTTTCCACTGGATACGCCGGGTTGCACGACTCGAGCTCATTACTTCGGCATTCCGTCCCTCTACAGGCCGATAAGAGGGAAGATTCAACCCTGATTAAAATTCAGAGCGCGTGCAGGCAGTCGAGAAACAAGTGTCAGGAGAAAAAGTAACGCTAGCAGTACCTGAGCCATGTTTGTATTTTTGAATTTATCGCAACGACGCTCTCAGATTGTGATATAGGAAAAAAATAATTTTTTTGTATCGACGTTGCTTCAATTTATGAATGAACTTTAGAGTGTTACAACATTTGTACTGGAAGTCATTTGAAAACATTTGCATTGCATTGGACTGAAGTTACAGACGTCTGTTCAGACGATTTTTTGTTTAACACAATTTTCAGAATTTGAAAAAACATCTTCAGATTATTTTCGTTGTATAAAATTGATTGTAATTTTTAGGAATTTTGAGGAATTATATACCATTTACTGCTATTTTATTGAATCTAAAGAAATTTAAAACGATTTGGCGATATTTCGCTGGAATTTAAAAATGTTTAAGTAGACTTCATGGGATTTTCAGTGATTTTAAAGGATTTCTAGGGATTTTACGACATTTCATTGGATTTTCAGATATTTTAAGCGATTTAATGAGATTCCATGGGATTTTGAATAATGTGAAGGAATTTTATGGGATTTTTAATAATTTTAAAGAATTTGACGATATTTTGTAAAACTTTAAGTAATTTTAAGAGATTTAAGGAATTTAAAGAAATTTCATTTGATTTTCAGGTACTTAATGAGATTCCATGAAATATTGAGTAATTTAAAAGATTATAAAAAATTTAAACGAATTTTATGAAAATTATTGAGTTTCCTGCAATTAGACGAGGAATTACAAGTTCTTATAATTCAAAGATTAAAAATTCTAATTTATTTTGCATACTTCTGATATTTCCTGAAATTTAGTAACTTTTACTATTTAAAATTAGAATTTTTGCTAAAAGAATTGGAAATCCTGCTATTTTCTTTGTAAAATTTACAATTTACAATAGTCAAACTTACTAAATTCAAAAAAAGGCCCACTAACCATTTTAAATGATACATACAGTCATTTCTTTTCATTTCTTTTCCGTGTGAAGTTTTAAACCTCACTGATGAAATTGGGTTGAATTTGCAGATTTCTAGTTTAACAAATATTTGTTATGTATTTTTTTATACGCTTATTCAATTAGAAATATGAAACAAAGTTTCCAAAACCAAATCCGGGCATTTCTCGTGTTTTAAAGGAATTTCAAGTGACTTGAATGAATTTACAGAAATTTCATATTGAGACTGCGAATAATTTTAGGAAATCTCAAGGTATTTTAAGGAATTTAATTTGATTATAAGGAATTTCAAAGTATTCTTAAAAGAGTTCAAAAGAGTCAAGTTATTTTAAGAGGGATTGATTTTAATGTTGAGGAAACCAAATGAAATGCCTTAAAATTACTTGAAATGCTGAAAAAGTTTTTTAATATTTTGTAAATGTCTTCAAATCACTTAAAATATATCAAAATCCCTTAGAATTCATTGAAATCTCTTCAAGTCCCCTGAAATTTCTTCAAATTTATTCAGATTCGTTAAAATCAGTCCAAATGTCTTGAAATGCAATCTCTTAAAAAAACCTTTTTCGCAACCCTCTAAAGTCTCTTTAATTTTTTTTTAATCCTATAAAATTTCTGAAAATTCCAGACGTCTGATAAATTCTTGCTAGTAAATACATATAAAAATCTGGGTTTTTAATAATTATCGAAACATTTTTTTATATTCTTATTCCAATAAATGTAAAAAAATCGTCAGACTGTAGAAATCTGAAACTTCAACTCAATCCCGAATTGTAAGCGACGCAATATTTATTTATTATTTTTTATTTTATTATATTATTTGTCCTTTCCCTTAAAAACTTGAAAAACTAGTATTTGAAGAAACTGAAAACTTCAGCCACATCAATATTTAAAATATAAAAAAAATCTATTCTAGTTTCAATGTTTAATCTAAAATTAAATAGAACAAAGGAAACTCTATTATTATCATAACAAAATTTGTAGACTAACATTCTTGATAGCCTTGCCAGATGGTTGAGATTCAACCGATTCAGATGGAATTTCGTTGGTATTAGCTGGAGTCTGGGTTTGAGCTCGTTTCCAATTCTTGGAATTCTGGAGGAGGTACTTGGTGAAGCTTTAAGCGAAACCGATCCGATTCGAGCTCGATTCGATCGGGAGCGAAGAATCGCTCTGAGAATTACCTTTTCAAGCGCTCGTCGAAGTTGAGCTTCCTTTCCCAGAGCCTCGAATCACCGAAGTCTAGGTAGTTCCTTCAATTTTCAGGCGTGCCAACCAGATTGAATTTCTATCGTCGCCTCGTCAGTGGCCCAGTGTCGACGGCCGATCATTTCGCGAGATATCGAGTAACTGGGTTATATTTGGGAAAATGGTTTTGAGCCGCGCGATTTCTCTCCGTAATGCCTATTAGTTTTTCATTTTTTCCACTCGCACATCCAACCTTCTGCATTTTTCGTTTTGGTTCACATTTCCTCGCTTTTCAATCTATATTTTCAGTCTAATTATTTTTCAAGTATAATATAATATATAGTACATTTGTTAATGTTGAGGAAATTTGGTATTTCCGATAATCTTGATTTATCGCATAAAAGACATTAAAGTACCAAAAATCTAGTAGTTGGTGGTAGGAAGTATAAAACTGACGATTGATAGTCGTAAAGCAGGTGATAAATTAAGCTCTACCGCCTATCAAATCGGGTGAAGTGCAGATCCGCACATTCACATTTTCCTTCCCTATAGGACAGATTCCGTTGAGTCCTTTTCACCCCATCCCCTTGGCTCAGCAGCAGGATGGGGGAGGGGGATCTAAGCGTCACTCAAGATTTAGCTTTGGAGTTTGCTAGATCGGAGTAAATATCTGGGAGCTACAAGTGGGAGATTTTCCCTCCCTGTTGAGCTCCACACTAACCCTTCCCTTATCCTCGCGCCATCCCCACTATTCGCCTCATTTTCTCTCTTTCTACCCCTCTCTCCATTTCTTTTTATTTCTCACTTTTTTCCGATTTCTTCTTGTTCTCTTGTTCCATCCACTCGTTAGGGCAGTAAAACTTTCGGACATGAAATTGTATTGCTTTAAATGGCTCCATTTGATGTCAGGAGATCCTCAAAAAAGTTTCATTTCTCTCTATTCTGGAAAACCTTCGATTCATGAATTTTTCTAATCGTAGGGATAAGAAACGTGGGGGGGGGGGAGTTCATGCCAAATAATGGAAGATTCCCCTATTGGGAATCCCCCTGTTTTCTACCCCTAAGAATTCCGGTTCTGAGTTTGGAACTGCTAAAGGGATGAAACTTTGAGGATCTTTAATCATAAAATGGAACTGTTTTTAATAATAAGATTTTGATTTTATCTTGAGGCAAATTTTTAACATTACACTGAGAAAAATGTTTAGTGCGGACAACAAAACTTTTTGTTGCTATAGAAGCAACAAAAATTGTTTGGTTGTGCCAACCAAATCTTGGTTCTTTCAACAAACTTTTTGTTGAACCAAGAAAATTCATTTGAACCAACAAAATCTCAGTTTTGGTTGAATTAACAAAACTTTGGTTGGTCCGCACCAAACATTTTTCTCAGTGTAATATTTTGGTTTTATCTTGAGGCAAATTGTTAAGTTATTAAAAGAATAAATGCTTTTGTTGTTTAGTTTTCACACGACCATCTTTTGCTTCTTACATGCTTCCCCTAGAACCTATCCGTTTATTCTCGAAATCGATTCGTTGATACGACGAGTATTTCCGGTCCAGTAAGCGGATGCCAGTTCTATGGTGCAGGAGGTTTTTTGTAATCCCCCCCAACGAATGGACTACACGAAAGCGATAACGGATTATGTGAGAATGATAACGGGTGCAGGTGCGGACGAGAGCTGCCAACTGTCTTTATAAACGGTATCGATCTAACGAGCATTTAAGAACACTCCGCTTCGCTCGCTCAATGTATTGCCCGCGATGATTGATGTAAGTTCGATGCCTAGTCAGCTTATGCCAATTCCGTCTTTGAACGCTAATCGACGCTTCGTCAGCTCCTCGCATAAATATTTCATCATTTTATTATTCTCATGTTTACCCAGTGCTTTTAGAATTCACTACATTACGAATTAATATTGTGCGCAAAAAAAACATGAAAAAAGGTGATAAGAAATATACAGATAGAAATATGTGGATTATATAGAAATAAATTAAAGTAAAAGAGATATTTTATGATATTGTTTACATCGTTTACTAAAGATCATATTTTAAACTGGAAATCAACTTTTCGCGGATTCTTTTTTAATGATCAACTAAAATATATTGTGTTTTACTCAAATATAAAATTTTTATTATATTTTCAGCAATAGAGTGCAAAAATCAATCCCATCAGCAATGTAATAACATTTCAATGTGCTACACTTGCGACTTTTTTAAGCTTTACAAGGCTTGTAAAATAATCCGTATTTTATGGCCGATTTGGTTATAGAGCCTCATTGTAAAGTTTAGGTAATCACTGTTGGTTACACACTCAATATTCCTTGTAAATATGGTCATTGAATCAATTACTGTGTTTTATGTAATGTTCTAGTCAGGTAATGTTATTCAGGCTTTTATTTGATCAAATAAAAATCAAATTTCAAATTTCAGATTACAGACACTGTTTTAGTGATAATAAAATGTAATAGTCAGCCAAGAGTTCTATAATAACTAAGTAGTATAAAAAATTTGTTGTCAGACATCACTGGGTATGCAATATCACTTTTAAGTAGTAATGCCACATTATGGTCAGACATTCTTCTACTCTTTCATGAAATTTAAAAACTTTTTCTCAGTTCTCACTTAACTTTCTCATTTTCTCAGTCTTTTACTTATACTTTGAATAAACTACAGAAAAATTTACTATTTTTTAAATACTTGTAATTTGATGAATAATAATTCTTCAAAATCATAAAGGGATGAGACTTTTGCGTCAAGTCTTTTTTCTAGGTTTTAGCTGGAGGTTTTGTTTTATTGTCAAAGTACTCTCTTCGGCTAAAGCGAAGAAAGTTTTTCCCGGTAGCTCATTGGTCGATGGATCGCTCTTAAAAGGTTTTCTTTACTTAAACCTCCGATGCGTGTCGTGCAGAGTGTTGAGAACCTGTTTCAAGCTAGTTCGAGGCAAGCTCTCTCTCGGTTGGAACACATAGCTTCCGGCTGAAGCCACGAACGTGGTAATGACAAGCAAGAGCCCCACAGTTTCCCCCCACCCCTTCGTCTGCCGACCACCCTCGCCCCCGACGCCGCTTTTGCATAATCCCCCTCGGCAAAGTTCACACCGGTCGCTCGCACGTCGCGGACGATGGCACCCATCAAGCTTGCAGTGTCGACGGAAAGCAAGAATGTTTTTAAAATTCTCGCCCCTCTCTTTTTTCTTCCAAAGATCATATCCGAATAGAACGGATAAGGAAACGAATTCTGTGCTTTTTTTTCTCGAGCAGCAACCTGCAGACGCTGTAGAGATGAAAATGGGGAGCCTGGAGTGGTGAAGAGTCAGGAATCAGAAATGGAAATTTTTTTTTTGAAATGTATTGAAATACTATATAAGCCTAATAGAATTTTTCTATTATATTGAATTTTATTAGTCAAATCGTGACAGGCTTCTTGCTTTACCAATTAGTTAGGGGTAATTTATCAAAAATCCTCTAATTGCAGAATTAAAATTATATATATA